>VUYV01000577.1:89163-134524 GCA_008711295.1 Anarhynchus alexandrinus | reverse complement strand
TTTTTTTTTTTTTTTAAACTTATCTGTCTATATACACATACAGAGAAATTCAACACCCGTCAAGAAAGATGGAGTTGTCTGTGTCTTAGGTCCTACAGCTCTAAGTAACAGATCAGTCACCAGCAGAACTGAAGAAAAAAAAAATCCCATAGAATCACTGAAAAAAATAATCTTACTTCCTATCTAGAGAAACCATAATTGACATAAGAGATTAATACATTTGCAATTAGGAAAACATTAGGCTTTACATCAAGAGCAGCATTACCATAACTGTAACAGCTTTTCCTTACACCCTCATAGCGCCTAAAGATCTGTCGGCTAATGGGCCAGGTTGCTTTATTACACGCACAATATATTAAGCATATCCAATACGTAGTAACAACATACTGACACTTGTGGAATGCTTCTCTCTTCCCAAATGCAGTCCATTTGCAGTCTACATTTCTGATGTGATTAAAAACACTCAAATAGTTCCAAACCTCAAATGCGAGTACCATATGTAAATATTCGATCGTCCCCAAAGGGGAAAAGGCAAATTCCATATCACTAATTCCTACGGATTAGACTGACACACACTTCTAAACCACAAATTAGGCAAAATTAAACCTGGTGGCTTCCATGTGAGTTCAACAGAAAACCGAGAACTACCCAAGAGAGTGTTTTTGATCAATTTGCCATTCATGTCCTTGAGAGTTAGTTTCTAATTCGTTATGCATGTTTACAACATGTTGTTACATCCTACCTAAATACTGTTTCTGTGTCTGGCATTGATCTTTTCAATGAGCATCTTTTCAGTGAAACTGAGCATGCAATTAAGAAACCGGAGCCCATTACTAAGCCTTTTTAGACCCATTAACTTTTTCAATGTTGCATATTTAAAGCAAGTTTAGGGGAAAAGACAAAGGAAACTAAAAATTGTTGCTGATGAAAAAAAAAAAAACCAAACAACCAAACAGCAGAATGCTTTTGCCTGGTATAGAAAAATATTTTTTTTCCTGGATAATTCTTGTGTTAAGCTAATTCTAGAAACGAACCAAAGTTGTAATAAGTCAGGCCTTCTCCAGACATATTTACTTTTATTATAAAAACAAAAAAAAGATTTCACACTAACTATTCTTGCTTATATGAGCAATGATACCATTTATTAAGGCGCTTTTTTTAACACTCCAACTTCATTTTCAATTATAAAACCAAAATTTTCCCATTCTTTGCATTTTTCTTATTTTAGCGCTATTAAGTTTTTGTTAACTATATTCCCAGGTTAAAAAAAACAAAAAAAAAACCTAAAACAAAAACAACAAACCACTCCTCACATAAAAAAAACATTAAAGTGTTGGAAAACAATCATACAAAAAGGTCAATCTTGAAATAAAACCACGACTCCTCCTACCCTCACACCAGCGTATGAATCAGCAGACACCACCATAATTCACGTGGTGAAATTTCTGTTTTCCTTCCAGTAATCTAATGTAGTTTCAGATAAGCGTATTGTAAAGCAGTATACAAGAGAATGTTTTTTGTCGTGTCTATCACAATCCTGTCCATTTACTTCCTCTTCAGACTCCACTGATCTTCTCGGACGTTCATTCCCTGGGCTGCTGTTCACTAGGAACAGCTTCTCCTCAGTAGAGCAACACGTCCTGGAAAAATTCTTCATCTTGTTGGGAAACAGCTTTGTTTGCATGACAAACCAGGACACATCAGACCCTCCCTAAGGAAACTCTTTGGCCCTGGAGCACCCCGAAAAACCAAGCCCCAGAGGGTCTTCATCACAGGTGAAGCCCTGGCAGCTATTGCAGAGTACAAGTGCTGAAAGGCAATAACAGTTCCTGAAGATGCTCAGGGCCAGGCTCTGCTCATAGCATATTATCCAGAAACAAAGTATGGAGCACCTGACCTCCACGCAATGCACCCAGAAATACCTACCTTAGCACCACCTAAATACCATTCTTTGGGTGTTTAAAGCAAAGCAGAAGAAGAGCAGCTGCACTGACATCCCCCTACCCTACAGCATAATTAAGAAGTTCACAATCTTTCAGCGTGAGGAGGAGGGATATTTGTTTTCGAGTAAATCTACTGCTGAAATAGGCTAGGGGATTAAACTGTGGAATTGGAAAACATCGCTCCTCATGAACAGTGCTGTAGGAACTACAATCACATCAACATACAATGTTTATGCTTACTGTAGATGAGAAATGAGAGTCAACTTTCTGTCAATGAGGTTTTGTCAACACACAGTTAATGCCAAATAGATGAAAAGCCTAATGTGAAGCAAGAAAAAATGGTCTAAATGTTGCAAATACTTTTCCAGTAACCGCTATGACATTTTTAAATAGAATAAAATAGAATTTTTATATGAAGGATTCCTCCAAAAGCCTGATATTGAAGCCATTACCATAAAAAGCTTTTGCGGTAAATCTTATTTAATAACAAATTGATTTGATGGCCTACCGCCACCACATTACCTTGTAGTATACAGTGCCAGCAGTAACCTTACTGCTATAATAAAACTTGTTTCCCCAAATGCATACCCTATGTATTTGTTAAATATATCCTCAGTAACTGTAAAATAATTATCAAAAAGAAGGAATTAATGGATTTCTTTTTAGTTAATTTAATCTAAAGTTGGTTGGGAAATGACTTCTCAAAAATAAGAACTAAACTATTTAGACACTGTTAAAACATAATTTTTATTTATTTCAGCTACAAAATAAATTTAAGAGGACATACTGTCCTTCCGGTTAAAATTAATCCTGCTTTTTTTATTGCATAAGAAGCCTACATATGCATAAAAACAAAACACACATGAACAAAAAAAAAAGCACTTCTGGAAAATATGAATTCTAGGAGACATACAAGTTCAAAAAAATTAAAACCTTTTGCTCTCCTTATTAGAAATTCTGATAGGAGATAATTGCAGGAGTGAGTCCACAGAGATTTTATTCCCGATTGTGAACTTGCATCCCCAGCACCAGTAAACAAGATAGATACACACACGTCAAGGACAGACTTTACTACATAGGTACAAGCCCGGCAAAAACTAGAGGTCGTTTATTTCCACCAGTCATAATGAATACTAAAGACTCATCGCAAGATAAAGCCAAAACACCTGCTCTACTAGAAGTTTGTGGCAAAACTGGAAGCATTTCAAAGCTGAGAAAAGTTTCTAACCTCATCTGCTCTTAGAATGGGGTAGGACGGGAGGGAAGGAGGAGGTTTCCGTTGCAGAGACCTGGGGAAAGCGCAGCCTGGGATGACATTACTAAACCTACAACCACCGATTAAACATTGTCTTAAGGCAAAAATTCTACACAATGAGCTTATGCATGCATTATGGTTTGTAGTTAAGTTATTATCTGCAATAAACTGATAACCATTCATTAACTTCGGAGCATAAGACACAACTGGCAAGCTATTTCATGCCTCAAAGAATTTACAGCAAAAGGGAGAGAGGTAAACACACAATGCAGGTGACTTTGTATCTGGAAAATAAAATGAATATTTAAAAATGCTGTTACCTTCCGGCTATAAAATGGATCGACATTGAGATGTCCCAACCAATGCAGTTTTTAAAACTGATACTGAGTCCTTATGTGCTATCGAGCAGAAAAGCAAGCATAATCTTTCAATTAATAACAAACAGCTATTAGTAAAGTACTGTTTAGTATAAATTAATTTTATAATCAAAGCCTATATGAACATATGAGAATGAGTACCAAATACATGCTTCACAAGCAGCCCTAACTACAAGGATCATAAAATAGTACGTGTACAGACAGTTGAGCTTATAAGACTCCATGGGGGGAGGTTAAAAAGAAGATATGAAAATTAAAAATTAATAAGTCTACAGTACAGTTGTTCTGAACAGACATATTCCCAAAGTCACAACTCCCAAGGCAATCTCTAAGGACAAGGAACTTGGCTCCATAATTATTTCTGAAGCACTTGGGAGTTCTGTAAATTATTTCATCTGCCTCAAAGCAGATTAATAAGGGGAGGAACGCTGCAGGAGAAGTGACCAGAGCCCTACACCAGCTCCCCCCAACAGAAAGCCAAACATCACTGTGTTCTGTGCACACGAAACACTGACATTGCTGAGAGCTACCTGTTCAAAGGCAGAATGTGTCCTTTAATAATTCAGTTCCTCCTGAGACTCAGTAACAAAAAAAGAGGCTAAAAACAGCTTTGAAACAGGATATTCAGAATTGCGGGTAACATCCACGTTCATTGGTATAGACCGTGAAAGCCACGCGCTCTTCCACCACCAGGCAGCGTAACCATCCTGATGCCACCATGCAAACAGCTCCAGGCTCTCCAGCTACGTGTCTAGCATTGGTGCTTCCAGCCCACAGCTCTTCTGGCCAAATACAAAGACATATATTTCTACTGCCCAGCCCAAAATCCAGTTTCCCTCCACACCAGTTTGCAAACGAGTTCTTAGAGATCTTTTCCATTAAGAAATTCTGTTCATTTAAAACACTTTTATCCTCCCCTTAAGATGGTTCCCAACTTCAGGAAATTGAAATCTTGAACAAAAATTATGAATCTCCTCTCAGACCTGTATTTTCCACTTCCCCTTCATTCCTTTAAATGTTCCCATGAGTCACACAGAGGGGCCACAGCCTTGTAACTTTCCAGGGAAAACAAGGACTGTAGGTCTCACCTTTCAAAATCTGAGATTTTTACATTTATATACAAAAATCAGAAAGCGTGTTTCATAACCCTTCATATCATACATACGTTGTTACTTTAGCTTCTATCTGCTAAATTGTCTCTTTGATTTGGTAAGTGATTTATATCACAATATCATCCACAGCAGACCAGTACTTTAAAAACCTGACATGTTCTTCCTTTATGATCAGTTTTTCCCAGAAATATTTAATATCCTTTCTGCTTAGAGCAAGTCTCTTGGCTATGTCTCCTGAGCCCATCTCAGGTAAACAATTTTTCACACTGACGTTTTCTTTAGTCTGTTGTAATTCAGATTCTACTGGCCCCTTTGCTGTTCTTCTACAGTATCAGTTAAGCTGCCTTTTTTTTCCCCACACATACACTTCTTTCCTGGCCTAAGGACAAGCAAATTTCACAGCTTTTGAAGTTGGAAAGAACCATGATATGATCTAGCACCATAACATTCTGATCTGGCAAACTGCATGAGCCATAAAGTGGCAAAGCTTTCAGCTCTGGCAGAATTAGGACATATTTTAGCAATTTTAAAAAGCCATGTTAATTCTAAATATATATATATATATAGAAAAAAACTGTTGGTGTTGGATTTTTCCTTAGTGGTACTGTTAGATTTATAGCAGATACACCTTCTGCTGCCTATAATCACTTTTAAAGATGTTCAAGTGGGCTAAGGTCAAATATTGCCCTTAAGGTGACATACAAACATATAATCAAAATATTTTGTATTTTACATGCTATCAACAACTTCTAAGTATATGGGTGAATGCAATAAACTTCAAATCTTCCTCAAATAGGTAAGCAATGAAAGACCTCATTCAATTTCACAGATGAAGCCCGTGACAAAACAAGGGCTCTAATCCTCCAATTAAGTATCTGAACTACAAGGTCATCTTTCATCTGTTCTGTTCCTCATACATGCATTAAAATATACCCATCAGCTGAGAATATTTTCAGTTTTATACACAAGCAGGACAAGTCAAAAAGGAGATAAGAGCTGCCTGCCTTTTTTTTTATTGGCCCCCTATCCCAAGTTGTGTTCTGAAGACTGTCTATGAATGCTTCGTCTGGTGGCAGAAAGGGAGGAAAATGACAACCAACCCTTACAAGTGAGAAATCTTACAATAGCCTCTTCAGATAAAAACATAAAAAAAGCGAAATGTATTATTGCAAAGGGAATTTTTATAAAGGCAGTGAACAGGTAAAGAAGGGTAAACCTTTCCTGAAGCACTGAATAAAACAAACACCATAGAAATAAAACTATTTAAGTCTTAATAAATCCAGTAACTTCCTAATCAATGAGTTGAATATGTATATCAGCACAGACACACACACACACACCTCCCACACATTTATTTTTTAATCCTAAATGATACAAAGGGCATTAACTCAGCACAAGTGAATCCAGCCTGTGTTATATTTTCTATATATGCAACGGGATTCTCCGGTCAGCATACTTTTCAGTCGAAAGGCAAGTCCACTAAAACAACCCCACCCCAAATTTCCAGTCTTTAGAGGGGTCTCATTGTTTTGCATACAATGCTCAGCATGCCCACGCTCCTTATGGAGTTTAATTAAAAATCTAATTTAAATAGTTTTGACTTATCAGAATACACAATAAGGCACTAACCACATAAAATTTAATCAAAATGACTGCCAAAGCAGCAAAGGCTATTAAGTGGCAGCAAAATCCACATATGAGCAATATACAGACTGACTGCATGTCTAATAAAATATTAGGTATCTATTAGAAGTGGCAAGATTAACTTGTTTCAGTAACCGGGTTGCTAATTAAGAGCCTTTATAACTTTCTTCCTATTATTATGCCTGACCTGTCACTCTTCTTAGTTCTCATCAGCACAATCCATCTACTGTCTCAGCCACAGAAAGGGACATTAAATTTTAGAGTAAGAAATACTATTCTGTGCTTATGGTAAAGAATACAAACAAAACTATGGTCTTTTTAAAAAAAATAACATAATTCTGTGATAGATTTTATTAAAGATAAAATATATTTCATTGCTATATCTGTTTTACACCTGATATTAATACATGTCTTGTGTGGATTACTGCATAGCCTCTTTTTTTCCTGGGGCAAAAACTTCAGATAAATCTATCATCACACGTTGAGCTTCATACAGTATTTCAAGAAATTGTTTTCACAGCTATGCCATCTGTTGTATAGCAATATCAACTAATGAGATGGCTTTAATATGACAAGTGGATAAAATTTGGAAATACCTGAGTAGCCTGTCTCATTTGCTAAAACAACATAGAACCTAAATCTCTGAAATGGTTTTCTGTGCCACTTCATTTTTTCTTTTTAATCTTTCAGTCTGTTTTTGCTTCTTCAGAAATCTGGACTAAGATACTTTCAACCGCTAGAGGACTTGGAGTCAATGCATCACAGAAATCAAAGTGAGCTACACTAAGTACAGACCCACATCAATATTCAGAAAATGCTTAGAATATTGGGATCCAGAGTTTGATCAAAAAAAGCTCAGTTTTTTTCAGGGGAAATTAAACTGCAGTGCAGTAGCTGGGCACAAACCTTTCTCATCCTATATAATATTCAATAAAGACTCCTAGCACAATGATCTGCAAAGCGGTACTTTAATTCATTCATCACACACGGACAAGTTGCTTAAAAAATGGAGGAAGTAAAATTTGTGAGATATAGTTTTATATACAGCAAGTGTTCCTCAGTACACCACTTATCTCAGAAGGAGCTGCAAGGTCAATTTCTGTGATGGAAAATAGCAGCCAGGCCACAGCAAGAAGAGATGCTATAGTATGTCTTATCAGGGAGAAGTACTTAAAAAAAACCAACCAAACAAAAATAACAAAACCACCAAACAAGATGGCACTCTAGTTTGAACCTTTATGTTAAAGCAAGCTGCTTTCAAGCTTTTCTTGACAAATAAATAAAAACAAGTTTCTGGCCTTTAAGAAGCATGAAATACACTGAACAAAGACTTTACATAAGAAAAACACATAGTTTATTTCATGCTCAGCATTTCCCGAGACAAATCTTTCCTCTGAGGGCACTGTTTCACCAAACATCTTGTCTCAATTTCTATCCCCCTATTCTACCATGATCCTTCCCACAACCAAGAACGCCACCACCACAGAAATCGCCTTTTCAGGTCACTAGCACACACTCCTAGCAGTTGAATGAGCTATTTGAATTAAATTGTATGAATGAGCCATATTCATTTGAATTGCAAGAAAGGGCTTATAGTCGGTGAGTGTTTTTACTCCCCTCTTCTTTCTCAGTGATGATCTTTTGTTCCTTTTCTGCACTTCTACATCACAACCACTCCTAATCACACCCTCCTAAGAAGTCCTTCTCAAAACACTTGCTGGCTTTTTTCCTTTGAATGCTGAAACCTGATTACGCAGGCAGCACACAAACCTTATATGAATGCCCAGGCAAGCCCTCCTCAGCGAAGCCCAAAGTTGCATTTCCAGCCTATTGACTGCAGGATCAGGTGCTCTGATACTCAAAGGCCAAGAAGATTGTTTAGTTTAAAGAAAATATTCAGTCTTTAATTTCACTTAAGCTTGAGCAGTCAAGCTAATAGCAGAACATGCCCTGAGCTGAAGGCAGCTAGTAGCTAAGATGATAAGCAGGAAAGCTAAATATTGCATGAACAGGGGATTACAACTTGAGTTAGCATAGGAATTACTCACTGGTGTTCAACCAATTCTGCCACTTGGTACTGACCATACAGTCAGTCATCGGGACACCGTTGGGAATCATTCGAAACTTTACCTTGGCCTCTAAATATAATCTCCCATTCAGCCGCAGAGGTGCACTGTGAGAATTACAATTGCAGGAATTAAGCACAGATCCTGAAATAAGTAAAATCAGGGACAAAAATATAGCCAGAAAAGTCAAGACACTCCTTTGTAACCAAGACATCAGCCAAAAAGAAAATATTTTCTTTCTGGTAAGAAACAACTGAAAACATCTGCAGCATTTCTTCCACTAAACAGGAGCTAATGGTTGAAAATGCTTCTGGGGAAGTAAATTATGGCAGAAACATGAATGGGTAAAGGAATGAAGGTGAGGCCTGATTGCCCAGGACTGATCTGGGCTACAAGGCGGAAAGAGTCCTCCTCCACACTAACAAGCCAGTCGGCCCTGCACTCCTGAAGACACCCATAAGAGTTTGAAAATTCCCCTAACCGCCCTTTTTAAGGTTTCATGTTTAGCTACAGCAGACTAAAGGCCAGCTAATACCAGAAGGCACAGCCCTGACTGACTGACCTTGACCCATCCCTTCAACGGCCACTTCAGCTCCTCTCTCTCCCCAGCAACAGTTTGATTCAAGGGCACTAGATTTTTATATTTTGCTAAAGTATGTTTCCTGCCAGTTTATCTCTCTACACCAGTATATCATAGGTCAAATAAGCAGCAAAGCTGCCAAATGGGAAGCAGAAGGAGCATTCAGGAAGGAGAGCAAGGACTCAGGGGAGCGATAGGAATACCTGCCTTTTCAGCAGCTCCCAGCCAGAACATCAGGTAGGTTGTCATGTGGATCCGTACCCCGCTTCAAAACATGAATAGGTGGGGTGGAGAGACATGCCAAAAATTCTATAAGCCTCGCCCATATCATTTTGAATAATTCAAAACAGATGTTGTGACTGGTTCTGAAGACGACTGTAGATCTTCACAGGAAAATAGCATCATCCATAGACCATTACAGCCAAAAGCACGTAGTGGCTTTTGAGTATAGACACAATGGAAGAAACCACTAACAATTAATGAATTCCAGTGCCTATGGACAAAATATCATTAATAGTTCTTAGAGAATTTAAACAATAAATTCCCTAATGCAATGTAAAACTTCCAGCAACTTACACAAAATTAAAAACTTTGTTGGAAAATATCTGAAACTAATTGTGTCATTACACATTACATTAGCTAGAAGTTACCCATATTTTAATCACTTATGTTTTCCCTCGCAGTGCTAATTTTAATTTTGTACTTGCACAATTACAATTCACCCTAAAAAAAAATGACTACTAAAGATAATCCAAGTCACAAACTTATTTTCATGTCTTTATCATTTACCACAAGCAAAGGATATTCATGCAGAACATATTAATATTTTAAAGCATTAATATTACGGTCTGCACTATGCAGAAAAGAAATATAGTATCAGGTGTGGATTGCAGATACACAATAAAGCCTGAATTCAGGACAATGTACAGGATGAATACAACTTAAATTGTCAGTCACAGCTTGACAAGACAACAATTTTGATATAATACCTTTCAAATTACAGAGCAGTATAAGCATGGAAATTGTAAACACAAAATCACAATACGGTAAGACCTTTAGGGACTTTTAAAGCACAGCTAAACTTAAATTTTCTTTTTCCATAAATGACAGACACAGTAATAAACAATTGACCTGGGAGAATTTATTTTTATCAATGCCTCTTCCTTTTCTATTTCTTCTATTATTACCAGGGGCAAAGCCAGGTTGGAAGCAGAAGGCATTAACAGTTGCCTCAAGACTGCAAGGCAGGGGAGGAAGGGAAGAAGGAGATGAGCGGGGGCCCACACCTTGCCTTAAACAAGCCCAGAGCATCCAAAGCAGTAAGGCGGCATGGAGCAAGGACCGAACTATTGCGCAATGGAAAGGAGAGGGTTTACAGCAAACAGAACTTGAATTACATTCCCAAAACAAATATCCAAGAGAGAAACAGTCGGTCGAGGAAAACACCTACCAAGGGATATTCCTAACAGGAACACAGGAAACTCCTCACCACCCTAAAGGGTGCTGTGAGGGAAGCAAACCAAATCAAGGGGCAGGCCAGGACAACTTAGTATAAATGATATCCTGAATGCCAGAGCTTCCTCCTTCCCCACCTTCAACCTGACTCTGAGCAGAAGGAAAGGGAGATGGGAGTCTGTAAGTGTAATTTCTGCTACAGGCTTTATTCCTCTCGACAAGAAAGTTCAGGGCCTTCTCTGGAGGAGACACTGCAGGAAAGCACAGACAATAGTCTATTCTCTTCACTCTCTCTTGCAGAAGATTTTCCTGGCAGTGCAGGACAGCAGGCTGGAAACCACTTCTCCTATGGCTCCAGCTGGCATGAGGAGAGAAAAAAGCATTTCTATCCTGCTCTTTGTTAAGGTTGCTTCAACCTTCACTATCATGGTAAGATGACATGGGGGAGGGAGAGCGTCGTCTTAGGAAAATGCTACTTTTTTTAGGCTATTAGTCATTCAGCTACAGATAGAAACATTTCTGTTGGTGGTGGTGTGCGATTTCTGGGGTTTTGGGAAACAGCCTCACACAGATGAGAGCCCTAAAATTGCACCCCTAATTGATTAGTCAAAAACACTACATCAAGTTATTGCATATAATTCCCAGGAACTTTGGAAGCACAAAAACATACCTGCTCCTAATAGTCATACTGTTTCCGCACTTTGCCATATTCCTCTCTCTCTATATATATTCCTCTACTTCATATGAGGTTATGCATCTTGAAAACTACTGGAAATCTGTCTGGAACTTTGACTGTCTCTGAAGGGACATGAAACACACTGCACTTCTCACATCTTAAAAATGTTATTGCCAACAAACTCATGGCACCAAGTCATGCTGACCAACTTTAATTTATGTGGCAAGTCCAATAATTATTTTTTTACATATAAGTTTAAGGACTGTTATTCCAGTCTATTAACAATCATGGAAATACAATAGTCTACAAAAGAAAAAAAAAAAGCTTTTTATATAAGCAAGCTATAAAATGGGAAATTTTTTTATATCTAAAAATATAACTATGATACTTAACAATCTTCATTTGATGAGAATTGATGGAAAGTTAACAATCAAAGAATGTATCATCAAATATTAGTTTTCAACATTTAAATATTCCTGTAGAACAAAATACAGTATACAAAGAACACCTAGAGCAACAAAATAGTATGTTTTCAAGAAGCTAGCACAGTTTTAAAGCTATCTCTATATTAACCAGCAAAAGAAGTATTTCTCAGAGATAAATGAGGAGACAGTGTAGATTGTATAGCCTCATGCATTATTGGAAGTCTCATATATGCTAAACTTCTATCCACGTAAAAAAAAAGAGCATCCCTTAGCTCACTCCTCCTAATCACCCAGCACAGCTGGAAGCAGCACCTCAGGCGCTGAGCTTATGGATACACTCTCTTTGGTGCTTAAGGAAGCTTCTTAGGTTTGTTGTTAAATGACAGCACTTTCATGGAGAAATCCTCATTGCTACAGAGCCAAAACAACGAGCCCCTCTCCTCTCTCTACCTCCCAATTGCCAGGTGAAAGAGGTGCAATTGGAGGGTTAAGGGCTAGCTGTCCTCGGGCAGAGCTGTGCTAGTCCAAGACAGGGTCACAGTGGTACGAAGGATCACGCAATCGCAACCATCCCCATCGTCACTCTCTTCCTGAATCAAACCCCGCTTCTCTCTACTTAAAGTATTCCACACCATGGTTATAACTAAATGGTATTTTTATACCTTCAGCATGCCATTAACCTAGGCACTCCATACTTTAACGAAGGTATGCCAACATTCACGATGATGATAATAATAATAATATAATGTAATATTATTGATGATGATAATAATAATAAACCAGCAGCTAATTTAAAAGTGTGCCTATGCTGAAGACACAGTACTGAATGCACAGCCCTGAATATAAAGGTGCATCCATTTGGCTATTTTTAAGCCAGGTGAAGTAGAGCAAGGAGCATACACTTGCTGGCCTGTGTTTAGTACTTCGTAATTGCCCAACTACTTACCGAATTCTTGGTTATATTTCCCATACTGCAGTAGTGTCTGCTGCCATGGCTAGCTTACCAACAGTCCTAACTTAAATGTTTTTCCTCTCTCTAGATATGTTTACAAAAGTTGCAGTCATACAAAAAACACATTCATACTTGTTCTTATTCCATTACCAGACTCTGAACCTCTGACCTTACCCAAACATGAAACACTTATATACAGACTATGAAATGAAAGAGATAATGTTGTGCATTACCTATTCTCAAATATTTCTTAAGCATCTCTTTCCTTTAAAGGCATAAGTGGTACAGCATTTGGAAATAGACTAGTGCTACCTCTTTTTCCTACTTTCTCTGAAACACAGATTCTAGAAAGTTTGTTTGCTCTTTCCCAACTGTCAACCAGGACTTAAGTTTTCTTGTAGTGGATTCTTGTTAATACAACCCATCACAGAAATGTTCTGTAATAAGCAAACAAACACCAAAGGTGTAATTGACGTCCACCCTCATTTTGATTCCCATTCTATAACAGACTGGGTATATTTTCAATTCAAAAAATCTGAAAGTCAGACCAAGCAGTGCCATCACTACCACATACCTTGCAGAAAACTCAATCAGCAGGGATTAATGGCCAACAGAACATCAAATACACAGAGGAAGAGAACTGCTAAGCACCAAAATGCCACTTCTGCATTCACTTATCAGACAAAGAACATCTTTAAAAGCCACATAAAGATTTAACAAGCTGAGCAAACTGAGTAACACCACCAGATAAAATGGACAGCCTGATAAATCAGCATGCGCAAGCAAACTTTGCAATGTCAAATTGTCCTACATTAAAAGTCAGTACTGATTTAGGGTTATTTTGTTAAATCAAGAAGTAACTGGCTATACCCAGATTTTAATGGAACTTCTAATCTGATCAACTACATAAAAGCAAATTCTAATAAACTATACATTTTTTAAAAGTAATATTAAAAATAGTAGCAATTAATGGCAGGAAAAAAAAGGTAAGATAATTCTTTTCCTCTAAACTTAAAATTTTGCGTAGAAAGTTGAGAAAATCAGTATTTTCTGATCTAGTCTGATATCATCTATAATCTCATGTAACATTAACAGCAGAACTCTAAAACATATAAGCAACTCAAGTATTCCAGTGTCTGCAGTACTTTACTTTTTTAAGGAAATAAAGAAGTTCAATGGCCACGCCCACTCGACTGTACAACCGCAAGCCTGGCTTCTGACCCTGGCGAGACAATAGTGACTATAATCAAGAGTAAGATCATTAATCACCTGGATGAATAAAATCTACAAGGAAAGAGAAAGCACAGCCTCCTTTTCTAACTTGCCCAAGTTCTGTCAGGGTGTCAACACACGTATGAATAAAGGGGACCCACTAAACATAACATAATTGTGGAAAGGCTAAATTAAGCTAAATTGCCAAGGACTGGAAGAAAGGTCATTTTATAGACTGGTAGCCAGGTAAAGTATAGAGAAGAAGGTGTAATAGTCACTTTCTAGAACAGAGAAAGGTGATGGAAGCCTCTGGGGATCACTGGCAATTAGCTTCATTCACCATCTTTATCAATGTCCAGCAGAATGGAAAATACAAAGAAACCTTCTAAGTTTGTAAATGAAACAGCCTGCTTTACCCCCTCAATCCTGCTACATAAACCTGTACTTAGCTCTACTGACCCCATGTTAAAAAAGCATTAAAGCATGGAAGCAGCCATACAGAAAATCTTGAGTTAATAAGAGAGGAACAATCTTTTCTGTTGCTCTCCCCAGTAAGTTGTTGGAAGAAGATACTGGCCACCCAAATCTTGTGAGACCTCCGTAAGAGCACAAACAGTACGTTTGCAGCAAGGCACTGACCCTAACCCTACAGTTACTCTTTCACAAAGAAGGTACCATCATGCAACACAGTGTCATGCATCCTCTCAAGACACTGCTTCCATAGAAATACACACTGTTAACAAACACTTTTCTTCTTTATCAAAATTTGTATTTCCGAGCAAATCTTTACTATGTATCCTACTACAGGACAATATTTTTTTAATTGCTAATGGAATATAATTCAAAACACCTAAGCTATCATGTTAAATTAGCTATAGCAGAATATGTTACCCCAGCCTTCTATAAAAGACAACATAAAATCATTTAGGTTGGAAAATACCTTTGAAACATGAACCTATCCAGTATAAAATACAGGATTATCTCTGAAGTAAGAAGAAATCGCAAAAAGGGAGACAGTTAGCAAAATCTGCCATCTGGTCTATGTACAACATAGACCTAATAACACTGCCCAAAAATTTTAACTTCACTAAACAAATAGTACCAACAGCCCAATAAGGCAAAGAAGGGATGTTAGTTTTTCTACTGGTAGATCCACTAACTATATAAATATATATAAAAACACTTCAGTATTTTACATCCACAATAATATTCACTTTAATTGAGATAACACTAAGCAGAACTACTGCACTAGCCGAGCTTTCCTCTCTGAATCAGAGCAGCAAACTCTGCCCCCAACAGCCATCCTTACCCTGCTTGGGTACAGCAGACCCTCACTGTAAGGACTCAGCCAAGGTCACAGAGTAAGTCAGCACTATAACAAGCCTGTGACCCCAAATCCTGGTGAGACCATGCTGCCTCAGCAGGCAGTCCAGAAATAAAATATTCTGCACATCATTACCCATCTTCTTCTCACTTAATCTTCACTTCTCACACAGCCAAAAGCTGCATCCAACATTTACTAGTAGAAGCTGGGAGACAAAAGTAAGTATAGAATTGCACTTCACAGTATAAAGCCTCCAACATTAATTTTATATATAACAAGATTACTAAAATGCTAAATCAATTTCAAACACAAGACTTTTTTTTTTTCCTCTCGCTCTCTCTCTGTATCTGTGTGTTCCTGTACTGCCACCTAAAGATCAGCGTGAAAAACAGGAACAGCAGTAGACAGTGCAACTTTATCTGTAGTCCTGGAAATGAGTGGTATTGTTTTTCTCATACCTGGCTTTGAACAAAGATCACACTCCATGTTAAATGAAAACCAGGTTCATGAAACAGTTTGAATCCACATCCCACTTCACCATTTTTCTAATTTCCATACATTAAAAAAACCCAAACAACTATGTATGGATATATGTATCGCTCACTAATTTAACAGTCTGTTGAATAAGGAACTATGGCCTTTAATTAGATAAATAAGAAACAAGTCAGCTTGCACAGTTCTGATCTATAAACTCTGTCTAGCCACAGTACATTTTGCAATGCAAGCTAGATTGGTGGAAATTACTGCCTTATTTAACTTTTTAATTGAATGGCTATCACTATTTAGAAAAAAAAAACCCAAACCTTCACAGATACATAACCTTTCATGATATATCACTGTGTCTCCCAACAAACACTGCCCTGGGTACACTTCTGTATCCAAACACTTCAGATGTATTTTCATTCCACCTGTTGCTGCTCTCAGCCTGTCTTCTGAAGTCCACAGCCTCTTACGGCTTGAAGTTGAAAAGGTACATGCAGTGACCACCGCAAAGGACTCTGATGTCACAAGTCAGATTTCACAGGTACATTAGCTAAAAATCTTTTTGGGGGGTTTTTTGTTGGTTTTGGGGGGTTTTGTTTTGTTTTGGGTTTTTTAATACGCTGAGGTCAGACACAAGCGTGGCCTGGAACACATTGTCAAACTTTTCTCTGGAAAAATTGAGGATCACATCATCATTTCTTTAAACAGAAGCCGAGATACCCCGTAAGAATATGAAGCAAAGCGCTGGGAATGTGAGCATGGGAGCTTGATACGGTTTTGTGTGTATTTTATTATTTCCTTTTTTATGTTATTATTGATATTTCATTAAAGTAGTTTAGATCCTTCTAAACTCATACCTCTCTCTCTCTTTGGAGAGGTAGGGGACCGCATCTGTCCTTCCGCCTGAGTGGCCAATCCAGCCCAAACCACAACTTTTCAATAAACAAAACATCAAAAGACTTTCCAAAAAAAAAAAAAAAAAAAAAAAAAGCAAAGGCAAAGGCTAGCAGTATTGAATTTTCTCTCAAGTCTTGGTAATTACACATGGTTTCAGATTACCTACCAATATGTTTCAGGTATTAATATAGAGATCACCTACAAACAGTTCTATCACAATCTGCCTTGCTGGAAAACTGCTAAAGGATAGAAAACAGTTAATTTTTGGTGTGGTGGTTTGTTGTTTGGGATTTGTGTGAGGTTTTTTGTGTGTTTTTTTTTTATAAAACAAACACAGAAAGCTACTGTGGGTTTGTCAGCTCTCACTTAAGGACCTGAGGGAAGTCTACCCAACACACGCCTCAAAATACCACGCTCCTTACACGGCATCAACTCGCCCGGGCGGTTCCCTCGAGGGGCCGCCACGGGGCGGAACTCGACCCCCACCACCCCAGGCGGTTTCGGGCGGTCACAGTGGGGGGCAGTCACACCGTGCCTACCGCGGCCCGCCACCCCCACCTCAGGCCTTCGCCCCCAGAAGCCACCGGCTCCCGCCCGCCTGAGGGGAGGCCGCCCCGAGGGCAACCTGGCGCCTCCCGCCACCGCCGCCGCCGAGCACCGGCACAGCACCGGGCCACCTCCGACTCCCATCCGCAGCGAGCCCAGGAAACCTCCGCCCTGCGCCCGGCAGGAGAGAACGCCCTGTCAGAATAAGCTTTAATTTTTCTTTAAAAAAAAAGGAGCGGGAGGCAGCGGCGAGTCGCGCACCTCAGCCCCGGCAGCGACCCCGCCGCAGCCGATCCCTCAGCAGAAGGAGGACAACCGCCACCCCCCCCACGGCCCCGCCACCACCCCAGGCCGGCACGGCCCCGCCTCAGCGGAAGGGGCGGCGCTGGCCGGGCGGGGACGGCGGGAGAGGCGGCTGCGGCGTGCGTCCTGCCTCCCTCCTTCCCTCCTCCCCGCCCGGCGGTACCTGCGCAGGCAGCACTCGCACACGCCGCCCAGCTGCTCCTTGGTGACGACGTAGGCGAAGGGGTGGGCGCGGTAGAGCAGCTCGCCGGGCCGCAGCCGCCGGCGGGAGCGGAGGCCGCTGCCCTTACCCGGGCTGGGGAACCGCTCCAGCGCCGCCGGCTCCATCCTCCCGCCCGCGCCGCCACAGAGAGAGAGCGCGCGGGGGGCGGCCCCGCCCGCCACGTGACGCGGCGCTGCCGCCGCCATCTTAACTGAGGGCCGGGCGGGAAGGAGCCGAGCGCACTCCTCCTTCGGGGGCGGAGGGGACGCTTCCAACGCGCGTTTTTACCCACCGAGACCATATCTCTCGCCTGTACCGAGCGGGCGCGGGGCAGAGGGTGGCCCTTTCCCTGAAGAGGGGCTTAATAATACATTTGCATTAACGCATCCCCCTGTGAGGCTGAGCGAAGTGGTTATCGATGTTTCCATGGTCAGTTACAAACGGGCAGCAGGTTGGGAGGGTTTGGGGTTTTGTTTTTTTTTCAGTTACTCTGTAACTTTGCAGGTTTGTTTTGGAAGGGAACGAGGCAGTGAGGAAATGGTTAATCATAAATCCCTGTTAAGGATGAAACCGGGGACCCTTCTGACAGACGCGCCCAGCGGCTGCCACAGTCCATCCTCGGAAGAAGCCTGAAGCCATAGAAATTCCGCTTTAGCTTTGTCCGGCACCATTACTGCTCCGTTTCTGTACCGACTGTCCTGGTTTGAGGACGACACCGACCCAGCCTCAAACACTGACGTGGAAGTGGAAAAAAAATAGGGGTGAAAGTGAAAGCGTCATGGGGACACGTGGCGGTTGCACACCCGCGGCTGTGTATGTCACGACGTGAAGGTGCCCAGGCCCTCCGCTGCGCTGAGGTGGGTGGCTCTCCTCAGCCCCAGCCCGGGGCCGTGTCCTCCAAGAAGCCACTGGAAACCAGAAAGCCCCTCCAGCGGGGCAGCTGATGCAGACGAACGCAGCCAGTCTGCTGCATCCTTCAGTGTACCGCAGAGGGAAAATCATACTCATTTTGTACTGACACCCAAGGGTTTGTCGGCAGCTTTTCTTCACTGATGCAACATTGAAACCAGCGTAGATCTCAGATGCAGAGCTTCAGATCTCAGGCAGAGGCTTCATCATATGTAAAGCCATTCGTTGCAGAAGATGATACACCTTTCAGTTCATTATCTTGATCAAAATATTAAACAGTTTGGTTCACAAAGGAAGAGATGCAATAATGATTCTGTCAAAAAACATCCTCAAACAGGACATTTTACTTATAAGCTAGCATCCGGATATATTTCTAGATCTCATTGTGATCTGAATACAAAGAAGGGGCCTGGAGCTGCTCGGCACCCAAGCTCTGGCAGCGTGCATCGCTGGGAATGCACCCCATACACCAGCTGCTTTTTGCCAGAGCCATCAGTTAGAGGCACCAGATAAATGGCAGGGGAAAAGCAAAACACTTAGACAATTAACTAAGAGCACTGCTCTGAAATGGTGATGCTCAAAGCCCCTGAGATAATAAGTGCTTTCCATATAGGTTTACGTAGCTTTCATTCATTTATGAGATTACCCACATGATGCAGGCTAAATGTGCCGAACTGCAGATAGATTTGCTATGTTTTTCCTTATTATGCCTATAGAGGGAGTTAGGGCTTGTGTTTTGGAAAGGAGTGTTGAGTTGTCCTGTCAAAGAATGGAGAGACAGACCTAACAGTTGTGCAAAACAGCTTTTCGTTTCTAGAACATACTCAGTTTTGTTCTCAGTAATGATTATTTCCGTCTGCAACTGTTTTCATCCAAGTTGCAACAAATGGCAATGTGCATGTCCAAAATACTGCTATTGGGAAGAACCGAGGTACATCAAGCCACAGGATTCCCAGAGAAAAATATATTTTGACATTCACTTAAATGCTGCAGTGACATAATTCATTACCAAAAGAACTGACAGCAATCTGGCTGTCAGTTCTTTTGGTAATGAATTATGCACATTACTATGCTTATCTGTAGTTCTCCTAGCAAATTTTTTAAAAGCATTCAATTACAGTGATAGCGTGAGATACTCGAGAATTATCCTTAACAGTTATTAAAATATTAAACGACTACCTCTGTATTTGGGTTTTATGCATTACTCCTTCACCTATTTAATCTTCTGCGTTTCCCTGTCTATGCTGTTTTATTGATTTTCTAAGCAGGTGTTGATCAAACCCTTTAACATAAGCAAACCCAGTAATAACAGCAGTTAATGTCTGTCTCTTGGGTGGATAAACTTAACAGATGAACAGTCAGAAAACCACAAAAAAGGAATGAACTTAAAGTCCTACCCATGAACGGCAAAAAGTGCACTCAGGGAAGAGCTAATATGAATATACAATACCAGATGTAGCTTTCATCATTTTCTCAGTTTTCCAAGTCAGGTTTTCTCACTCACATGTCCCAGACCATAACAAAATCTCACGAAGTACAAAAATGTGTCTGAGGGAATGACAGTCATCTTTCCCATGCACGCACAAAATAATTCACAACCTTAGAGAGCGCAGCTACTCTAGCAAAACCCCAAGTATGAATGCCTGACGAAAGGGGCTTTCGTCAGCCTGGCATAAGTTGTAGTGAAATAAGCCACAGAAGCCCAAGAACAACTTTTGGCTGACATTGCATTTCAGTTGATATGACAACATAATTGTAGTGATAGAGGCTTTTCTAGTATAGATAAGTTTTTAAACACAGCATAAACGTTTTCATTGATGCAGTGTTGGATATTTTGACATCTGTGAGAAGAGCCTGGAAAGCTGATTCTGGATATCGACATCTACAGTTTATGGACTGGTCTGTCTGGGAAGGCCATTCAACACAGTCTTTGAGCACTGGCAATCAACTGAACGCCCAACCCAGACGTTTTTGGAAACAGCCTGAATTTTCTGAAAAGCATAATGATGTTATGGCTATATACTCCAATAAGTGGTCATTTAGCCCTTGACTATACTTAGTTGAATTAACCCCTGTTATTAGTATGGGGTTTTTATATGACCAAGTTATCCACTGACCTAGACAGGTCAGAATTCCGAACTGCTATTTGAAATGCATGACACATTGTGGATGGAAGCAGCTGTCAAGGCATGTAATGGAGGCACTTTTTGTGGCAAATATCACTTAATTGCGGCTGATGCTGCTGAATTAGTCATACTTCCTTACTGCCAGTAGATGAGACACCATAGTGGAAGTTTAGCTCTTCTATCTCAAGACAGCATGTTTTACAACATGAATTCACAGAAAGAAGAGCAGTAATGAAATAATCCAAACAGCTAAACAAATTCTGCTCTTTAGTCATGAATGTGCAATACCCATTCCAACCAACATGGCGCAAAACTGATTTTTTCTGAGAGCAAAATATGGCTCAAAACACAAAATGTTAAATTTTAAATTAGTACAAAATCTGTGTCACTAACAGCATAGAATTGCTATCAAATACTTAGTTGAAAGCTTCTAAGCACAGACAGATTTATGAACACATAGGAATCTCTTCTTGAGGTCTCTTCACTTTTGATATTGGTGTGCTAGTCAAGAATTTATTCTAGAAGGTAAAAAAAAACCTCACTGCAGAAGCATTTTAAGCACAAATTCATAATAAATTTCACTCACAGTTACATAGATTTTACCTGTTGATTTTTTACTACAAACTTTACAAAAACTTTCTACTTTTGAGTCTTCCCTGCCTCAAACACGTTAATTTCCTTCAGATGGCAGGAATAAGCTTCTGAAGTTTATCAGCATAATTTCTTAGCTGAAAGACAAGAGCTGTAAGTGTACTTTATATAGAAAAAAAAATCCCAAGGCATCAATTACACAAAAAAAATATAATCCCACATTTTTACAGTGGCACGAGTCAAGCGGCTCTTAAAATTGTTTTCTCCTGCAGACAATTTCTGGCAGGAAGCATTGAATTTGATTAGCAAAGGCTTCCAAAAAACCTACACACGCAGCGTGATACGCCTTTGTTTCCTGCTTTTTTTAACATCTGATTTTTCTAATTTAAGCAGTAATGCTTCACATTGGCAACTCCTCCCACGTGAATTTGTAGACTGGGTGCAAACTGCATAAAATCAAACAAAATCATTGCCAAGCCAAACTGGCTGAAGGCTTCTCATACCTTCAGAACGTGATTCTGTGGCAAAGAAATAAAAGTCTTTGCATGTGTCTACTACGCTGTGCAGCTGAAAGCAGGGGAACAGCTAGTGGTGATATCAGATATTAGCCATCACTATAGAAATGGACCCCATAAGCAAAGAGACCAAGACAAAAAGAATCCTGTAGAAGAACATTAAGAGCAGCTATCCTGGGGGTTAAAAAAACAAACAAACAAACAAACAAACAAACCCCAACTCCTTAAGACACATTCAAATTTATGAATCATACCAAACTCTGCGCAAATAAAGCTTTCGTAAACAGGTAATGTTGTAGGCCTATTTGGTGTCTTATCAATAGGATCAACTACATCGAGTGTTAAAGTCTCGCTTACGTTATGAGTAATTGAGTGTTCCATTTGGTGTACCTTAACTACCCCCAATTTCCCTTGGGCTTCTGCTCGCTGCGTGTTGTGTTCTATCAGCCGGGGACAGCCAGCGTGTCTATTTTTAGCCGTGACACACGTTTAACAGCATACACAAGGAAAGACGCAATAGCTATTGAGCAAGGATACAATGTGAACGAATAAACATCTCCCACTGACTTGTTGCCCCTTCTGGAAAAGTTACTTGTTATTTCCATTTTCTCAATGTTTACAGAAGAAAGGTGCAACTTTGCTAATTAAAGGCTTACAAAGCTTAGATTGGAGTGTTCAATCTACAGCCCCGTAGATTGCGTTTAGCCTGCCAGAACTATTAATTCAACATGTTTCTCAGGAAGCCTCAGGTTTTTCCTATCACACTTCCACATCTTAAACTACACCACACAATCTGTTTCTCAAGTTTTATGTTGGTATTTCTATCAACATTATCATTACTACCTGCAAGGCTAAGCTGTAATTACTAAAATGTCGAATGCTGAACAATCCTAGTAGCCAGTATATACACATTCCACCTTAACAACCCCTTATCACATCATCTACTGTGTTAATTAGTACAAGGTCACATTCCTTCTTCTGGATAAAAAGCGAACTACTAACTTTAGAATCCAACGCGACTGATCTCCTAATTCCAAGTGGCAAAATTTCTCATTAACTGGGCATCATAAGGACCGAGTTTCTTTCTCTTTGTATTTGTGTTTGCTATGATTTTAGTACAGTTAAGTAGTAAAATTTAGGCAATTGCCATCACAATCGCGTAATTTTCTTTTACAGGCAAATGGATGGCACAAATGATGAGGGCCATTAGAAAAGACTTAGCACCTCTGAAGTTCCAATCAATATACCAACTACGATATATTGCTGCTGTAATAAGCCATTTTCTTGGCATCTCCTCTAAGAAACAGTATTTGAAGAGTGGAAGGAATACTTAAGAATTCTACTTGAGAGATGTATCACCTGTCATTCAGGTTTTAGAGGTTCATGAATTACATCAGTCATGGGGAGGAGGGGGGGGAGAAGAAAAAACCCAGAGTCTGGAAATAATTGAAAGGAATGTGCTATACTGTGGACTTTCAATTAAGTATACTGTATGTATGTTGTCACCTTCAACTCATCCAAGATCACAAATTCAAAGAAAGGAAAACACAGGAAGAAATAAATCTGTGCAAAAGCTTGCAGCTAATTAATGTAATTTAAAAACTCTATTACTTTATATCTTATACATAAAAAGTGTCATAACACAAAACTATGTAAAAAACAACTGAATTGTGCAACATTTTCAAGTGATGGTGCTAATTCAAAATACTGTACCAGCTACAGTAAATAATAAAAAGCAACTTGCAAATTAATGCACTTTTAGAAACGGGAAACCGCTTACAGTAGTTCCTGTAAACCTTTTTGGTCTCAAAGTTAGCATNAACCGCTATCCCACCATGATAGAAAAGTAGTTCCTGTAAGCCTTTTTGGTCTCAAAGTCAGCACGAAGATCTTCTCTTCTGAAAAGGTCTAACCTTTTAAATTTGAAGTGAATTTGCAGTTTTGTTTTCTCTGAATAGTATTTTGGAGGGTCATTAAAATGTAAATATTAACCTGTATTTATAAACTGTTCTCTTAGTTGCACGTTCTGTCTTTGAATTCACATGAATCAAAAATAACTAAAGAGGTGTTGGCTCAATTTTCCATCAACACATCAAGGAATATGGCAAAGGCAGATACGCAAAGGAAAGGAACACAAGTAGTACAGGGTTGGTTAAAAAATCGTGACAAAAGTGCACAAGAAGTCTTTATATACAATTTAAAATTTCAGTGAAAGTTTGTATTCAGCATTATCCTACAGAAGCTGTAAACCTGCAACAGTAGGAAGTACTAAGTGGATAGCATCAGTGAATCTGTGGACCTATTTCAATATCACTCCCTTGTATTAATTCACGTACACCAGTAATTTTCACCTTTTTCCATCTCTTCCATCAATGCCAAAACCACTTATAATGACAGCTATTGTTTTCTTCATTTCACATTTGTCATTAGTGCTGAACATACTGGTTACACTTAATGGCAGAGTTCTGGTTAGCACTAAATCTCCTCATTTCAAGTCCCCAGTTACACAATATTCCTTCCACTTACAAACTCCTGCTCCTGTTATCTTGGGAGTCTCTGCCTTGGATAAGTAAATGCTGTTTTCCAGTAACATAAAAAAAAAATAAGAGCAAGTAATTTTCCTTTTTTCAGTTCACATTTGAAATGTTATCAGCAACACAGTTAAAGAAGTTTATTATAGACGGCGGTGGTCTTACATTTTATGCATTGAATACTTCTCCTGGTACGTTGATATAAGACATCTTGTTGCACCAAGAGCAAGGTATTTGATTCAAGGCGGGGGAAAAAAAAAAGAAAAAAATCAGGCCAGGAGGCACTGCATTCTTTTAGACCAGTAGATAAAACAGTTACCATCTATTGAGACTGAAAATGGGTGGATGTGCTTCTGTTAATGCAAGTTGGCCATTCACGGTCAATTTATGATGCAAGTTATCTGAAACAGTAAGAGATGTAAACAGAAGGAAAGCCTCAAATCTTCAAGGCCTACACCAGAACACCAGTAACACTCTGAGACAGACTGCAAATTAAAGCTCAGCCTTCCCAGTAGTTTCATCACAACATTACAAAGGCTTATTGGCAGCTTCAACGGAGAGCTGCAGCCTAGCTAGCAGAGCGAACTGAGGCTGCTTGCAGTCAATTTTCCTTCTGCAGCAAGAACTGCAGGAGGAAGACAGAGATGAATGCTTGTCACATCTATACCTCACACCATGCCTAAGAAATACAATCCTGTGTTTGCATTTTTTGGTCGTTGCTGTTTTCCAAAGCCAGAAAACAGTTCAGCCTTCACCAAAAAGGCATTTTATAAACTCGTACTCTGCTAAAAAAGCATCTTTTTGGCCACAGCTCTTCCCAGAACAGACAGTATAAAACACAGACCCAGTACAGCCTGGAAGCACTATCAGACAACAATGGAGCAGTTACATGGTAAGACAGGAAAAGAAATTAGGAACAGGTTGCATTATGAAGGACTATGGCTAAAAAGATAGTTTTAATAGCATATGTTTTTTTATGTACACACAATACACATTAAACAAATACATATTGACAAAGGTTGCAGGTAAGATCTTTTTTTTTTCCCCCCAAACTGTTGATACAGAATGTTCTGGTGACTTTTTTTTAAAG
This sequence comes from Anarhynchus alexandrinus, assembly GCA_008711295.1. Lineage (NCBI taxonomy): Eukaryota > Metazoa > Chordata > Aves > Charadriiformes > Charadriidae > Anarhynchus > Anarhynchus alexandrinus. The sequence goes on along the minus strand of VUYV01000577.1, from coordinate 109,310 downwards.
ACCTAAAATAAAATAAAGCCTATACGCATATAGGCATTCGCATATTGTAAACTAGAAGAGGCTGCCCAGTGTTCTTTTCAAAATTTCAAAAGAAAGAATTGTTACAAGTTTTCACTCTAATCAGAGATATAACAATCTTTAGTTAAAAAAACCCAAACTCTTAGCTGATGTTTTATCATGCTGTCTTGTCTTCTATTAACCCACCACTACTGATTTATTAATATTATGTTGACTTTAGACTGCAAGGTTCTCAGACCAGGAGACAATATAACAGGTTCAGAGGTTGTAAAGACCTATGTATTTTGGGAATCTGTGAAAGGGCATTCAAATCACTGAGCACTAAAATACAAACCACACAAATGACAATATTTGGTCTGATATTTTTTTCAAATGTTGTAAATATACAGCAGTGTAACAAAAAGTTCCATTTAAGTGGTACATCCAAAAGCAGCACGTCACTATTATGCTCCTGGAAAAGATGCAAAGTTTGTCCATTCTAGATAGGATTGTGATCAAATAACTGTGAATCCGTTACTTTCATCCCATGTAGAAGGGCTCTTGTTACTTGCTAAATTTATTTTCCTGTTTGGACAGGAAATCATCTAGCTAACAATATCTCCGATTTTATTTAAATCATTTCTTATCAAAGTAATCTTCCAGAAGCAAAAGTGATCTTCCAAAAGACAGCAGCATTAGATTTATAAGTTTATGTTTCTTATACTTTCCAAGACTTCATCATGGAACCAGGTTTCAGTAAACATACTAGTGTTTTGCAAAGCCTCAAAAAGACGCCTATAATCTTCTGGGTATAAGTCACGTGCTTCAGCATTTTTTGGAATTTCTAGCTCTCTCAGTAATTTGCCACCATTGTCCAAGCTCCACGAACTGAAACAAACAAACAAATAAAATCAAAATGGAGCATTTTTTCCTGTGAAAAATTAAAGAGCAAGAAACAGTATCTGGAGGTCCATTTCACTCTTTCTCAGCTTCTGGAAGTTAACATCTTCCTACAACACAAGTTATTTTCAGTCCATACTGCAAACAGGAAGAAACCTCTGCTAATAAAGACATGTAAATACCAAATAAAGCCCCCAGAAGATATAGACAATACCAAACCACATAAGCCTCCCTATTAGAGGGCAGCTGCCCTCCATCCCTCTTCCTCCCCAAATGCGTAAGTCAGTAACAGGCATTACAGCATAAAAAGGGGTTATTCTTCAATGCCTGGGAAATTAAAGCCAAGATCATCTTCAAGAAGATGATTCAGTATAGCATGAGATAGTGTGACTTATACCTCCCAGTTATTTTGTTCTATATATGAACAGATGTATCCGCTGTCTCCCCATCTACATCATTGCTATGAAAACTAGACCTTTTATACATATGCATATACATTAATTACTTCCCAGACATGAAAAGGGTGTACAAATACACAGAAGATGCACATTAGCAGCCTTCAAGGTTGGGTCCACTTCCTGGCTGAAGGATTGAGTGGAGATTAGGCACACCACTGAGTTTTAAGAAAGAAAACCATTAAGGCTCCTTGTACTTGTCTTTGCTAAGTGAGTTACTGGAATTTATTATCTTCCCCCTCNTTAACTTCCATAAACTACTACCAGCAAATGAGAAATACATTAACTATATTCATTAACACGTTGAAGTCAATGCTTTCCAGACTGCAAACACTTCCCGTTTATGGGAAACGGAAATCTACTGATCATAAAGCAAAATTAATAACTCCAATGTAATAACAAAAAGAATAATTAAAGGGAGTTGCATAATTGGTAAGTAAGTCTAAAGCCTAGTTTTTTAATTAGATAACAAAAAGCCATTTGAGGACATCTCCACTCCACCTTCAATAACCTTCAGCTGTTTTCATTAGCGTTACTTTGACATGTTATAAACAGAAACTCTTTTTCAGCTTTTAATTTCTATACCTGCAAAACTGTTGGTGACTTTATTATTAAAAATTGTTATTATTAAAGTGAGTGAAAACTTCATGCAGATACATGACCTCACCTCCATTGGAGGTGCAGACAATTACTGCATGTCTACATTCTAAATACTTGTCTAGCTTCCTGTTAAACCTCAAGTTTTTATCATCTGTAAATACAGGCCACGAAGAGTCCCCAAAATATCGTATTGTGGATTGCAAAAATGAAATCTTCTATTCTACATGCAGATAATTAATTTTTTTTTTTAAAAAAGCTGTATTTCAGCTGCAAGTGAATACTGCTTTGAGAACATATTTTAATATTTTCCTATATTTCCCATAAGAAAAACTATAAAACCTGTAATTCTTTCTTACTTACTTTAATCTATCAGTAAGTCTAGACTTGGGTTTAGCAAGACACTGTTTCACCATGAAAATAAAGTTAGCTGAATTTGTGGGCTTCAAGCCTCCTGTAAATAGATTTTGATGAGGAGTCAGTCGTACCAAACATAAATGGTCATTTGGCAGCCACTGCAAGAAAAACAAAACAAGTCACTGAAAAGTCCTTTTTAAGACAGTGTCTGTCTTTAGCTAACAGTAAGCATTTCATCTGTGCCACCAGTAACATTTCTTAAAGAGTTTTAGAAGTCTTAACAAGATGATTTCATTGGAAGCCAAGGCTTTAAAATTTTGTTCTAGAACGAAGATGCTTTACCTCCCCCACCCTCCCAAACAGGAAAGGAAACAGGAAACAAACCAGACATACTATCGCTTCAGTTTTATTTTCATCTTTTAAGACTTAACTTTCTTACTTGTAATAGACAATACAGGCTTGATGTGAGTTTTCGAGATTATATGGCCTATAATATTCCTATACTATACAAGGTATCAGATCACTTCAACTACCTGCCTTTTGTATATAAAGACAGAATTATTTGAGTGTAACACTAAGGCAATATTGCAACTTGAGGATTTTATGAAATTGGGAGGGAGTGGAGTCTTTAACTGAAATAAATGTACTTCTGTATTGTCAACAATGGGTATATCATCCAACAGATCTCATGTTTGTACTTCTCCTAAGGCTGTCACAATACATCTTACATAATCTACTTGCTATGCCTCTCTACGTGGCTTTACAGCAACATGCCTAAGTGTGTAAGGCACACCCAGTCACTTACATTCACTCACAGTCACTTATATTGTACAGTAACATTCCAAAAAACACTCAGTTGTACTAACGTAGCAGCTTTCTGGGGAGCATAAAATCAAAAACTAAGTAAATAAGCTTTTTTATTATTGGTATTAAATAGAAATATTCTTATATTATACAAAGGAACATCATTACTTCTCTAAAAGAGAAAAGTAAAGAACGTAACATGGGGTATTTTTCCACTTCTCACTCACACTTCTCAGCAATTAACTAGCACACGGAATCTACACTGGACATGTGAATAACCATTGTAATCAAAATCAGCAGTACTGATTGTGCTATTAATTGTGGTAACGCTTGTTTTGTTCAAGCAGGTAGATGTGACCCTGTCAAGCAACCTCTTTTGAAAAAGACTTTACCTGTCCACATCCCTTTATGCTGTTTATTCACTATATTTTTTCCAGCATAGACAATAAAGATACTACTTTATTTCAGTTTCTAAGCTAATAGCAATTCTTCACACCACTTCTGATGCATCTACATGCTGCCCATAAGTTTTAACTAGAATTCTTAAAAAAATGCATGTGTAAATGCTGTTATAAAGATATTTTAACCTTTAGTTAGAAGTGGTTTAGCTGCATCTCCAAAAGAAGAAAAGTGCACATAACAATCTTACCATGCTTTTTGGTACTGCCAGTCCCCCATTTTTCAAATTAGTTACAAATGATGACCAAGGTTCCTATAGGAGGGAGAAAATATATTGGAGAATTAAAGTGCTTAGAGTAGAATAGAATAGAATAGAATAATAAACTATTTCAGTTGGAAGGGACCTACAACGATCATCTAGTCCAACTGCCTGACCAATTCAGAGCTGACCAAGTTAAAGCATGTTATTAAGGGCATTGTCCAAATACCCCTTAAACGCTGACAGGCATGGGGCATCAACCACCTCTCTAGGAAGCCTGTTCCAGTGTTTGACCACCCTCTCAGTAAAGAAATGCTTCCTCATGTCCAGTCTAAACCTTCCCTGGTGCAGCTTTGAACCATTCTCACTCATCCTATCACTGGATACCAGGAAGAAGAGCTCAGGACCTCCCTCTCTGCTTCCCCTCTTAAGGAAGCTATAGGAGCAATGAGGTTGCCCCTCAGCCACCTTTTCTCCAAACTAGACAAGCCCAAAGTCCTCAGCCGCTCCTCATAGGACACTCATTCTAGCCCTTTCACTGGCTTTGTTGCCCTCCTCTGGACACATTCAAGGACCTTAACATCCATCTTAAATTGCGGCCCCAGAACTGCACACAGTATTCAAGGTGAGGCCGCACCAACACTGAATACAGTGGGATAATCACCTCTTTAACTGGCTGGTTATACTGTGTTTGACACACCCCAGGATGTGGTTTGCCCTCTTGGCTGCCAGGGCACACTGTTGACTCATACTGAGCCCAACCAGATCCCTTTCTGCAGGGCTGCTCTCCAGCCACTCCTCTCCCAATTCGTACTTGTGCCCAGCATTACTCGGTCCCAGGTGCAGAATCCAGCATTTCGACTTGTTTAATTTCATCCTATTAATCATTGGCCAATGCTCCAATCTATCTAGATCCCTCTGCAAGGCATCTTGTCCTTCAAGAGAGTCAACAGCACCTCCCAGCTTGGTATCATCAGCAAACTTGTTAATGGTACATTCCACTCCTGCATCCAGATCATTGACAAATATATTGAACAAAACTGGCCCTGGAGTTGAACCCTGAGGAATACCGCTGGTGACCGGTTGCCAGGCAAATGTAGCCCCATTCACTACAACCCTTTGAGCTCTGCCCTTCAGCGAGTTCTTCTCCCAGTGCACCGTGAACCGGCTCATCCCACAGTTGGACAACTTTTCCAGAAGGATGTTGTGAGGTACAGTATCAAAAGTCTTACTAAAATCCAGAAAAATTACATGCACCGCCTTCTCTTCATCCACTAGGCAGGTGACATCAAATTAATTAAACACAACTCTCACTTTGTGAACCCATGTTGACTCTGCCTGATGACTGCATTATTCTTTAAATGCCTTTCAGTAGTACCCGGTATAATATTCTCAATAATTTTTCCAGGAACTGAGGTTAGACTGACAGGTCTGTAGTTTCCTGGGTCTTCCCTCACACCCATTTTGTAGATTGAAATAACGTTGGCTAGCTTCCAGTCAGCAGGGACCTCCCCAGACTCCCAAGACCTTTGGTAGATGATCAAAAGAGGTCCTGCCATAACATCCGCTAGCTCCTTCAGTACTCCGGGATGAATCCCAACAGGCCCCATGGACTTGTGAACATTCAGCTGATACAGCTGGTCCCTTACAATTTCAGTGTCCACAAATGGAAAGTCACTGTTTCCACACTAGTGGTCATCCAACTCAGGGGACCAGGCAGCCCAAGGTCTATCAGTATTATTAAAGACTGAGGCAAAAACCCACATTGAATATCCCTGCTTTTTCTTCATCCTTATTAGTCAGATGACCATCCTCAACAAGAATCATCTTATTCTTTAACTCCTTAATATTTACCTTAATATATACCTTCCGGTATAATGTATTTGGAAGGCAATAGATAGTGAAACTTTTAATTTTAGACTAGCAAAACATTTAAACTATGAAAGTAGGTTCCTAGAAAAAAGGAGCACAAACAAAGATAAATCTAAAAGCATACAGTAAGTGAAAGTTGATGGCCATGTTCTCATCTGGAGGTGGGGGAACAACATAAAAAGCTTTTTAAAACTAAACCATAGCATGTTTGACAAGGTAAGATAGTTATTGACTAGCAGGAGAAGTAGGCCTGCTTGGAACATAAAGGCACCAAGGCTCAAAAGAAAATTTCTACTGAACATTGCTCAGGGAGTTGAAAGCATACATGATGGCAAAATGCAGAAGATATAACAAAGAACAGACTAAGACAGACTGCAAGAGCAGTCTTCTAGTGTCACACAACCCCTAGCAAGACGGAAAAGACTTATCTGTTGCGTAAACATCTCTTTCTTATCTACCAGCTTCGGAGAATAAATGTTTTTGAGTACAGTGGCTTGTAATGAAAATACTGACATCAAAGTTAATAATGGTGCTGCTTAATCGAAAGAGTTTTTACACAAAACATGACTGCTTCACGTTTTTACATCCAAAAGTTTTCAATGTTCTCCAACTAATTTAAACGTCAAATTAGCTTCCAATTAGTTTATGACAGTGGAACACTATAAACCCTTTTCTAAAAACATGTCCATAGCATTAGACGATGTCAGCTGGTACAAAAAACTTACCATGTGCAGTAGCTGAATTTCACATCCTACTTGCCAAAGTACAGTAAGTGCTTGGTAAGCCCGTGCTTCCCCAGGCTTTGCTGTTAATACCTAACAAAATGGCAAAGAAAGAGCATTTTTGTTGCAAAAACTAAGATTGCTTATTTATCTAAGCAAAATCCTTATATATAAAGTGGTAAAAAATTAATAGTTAAGTCTAAAATTCCAAGGTAAAATTACATTAGGCCTCAAATATATACTTTGTACAATTTTAGTACATCTTGTCAGAACACATGATTAGAAGACATTATGGCAGTCTAAGTATTTTTTCGCAGCAGTTATTTGGATAACTGAACTGTGTAGGAATTTCCAGTTTATACCTTCTGGTCCCTTTTAAGGCAGTGAAGCTTCACACAGAAGAGAAACAGAGATCATATTTTGTATAAAAAGCCTAACATGGGCAGAGTTATCAGCTCACACTGATAAGATAATATTTCCAAGAAGACACACAAGCAGAGTAAGCCAAACATCAGGTGACCTCACTGAACATTAAGCAGCTTGCACAGTCATCATCCTGATCAATATTACAGCTCTTAGGGCAGGAAAAAAACCCAAAACTTGTGGTTATTCTCAAACAGGGCAAAGAAAGAAGTAAATTGTAGCAGTGAGATTTAACTTCTCATAATAGATTTAGATAGTCTTGTCATATGATGGACAAAAAAAAAAAAATGTTCCAATTGCTTTTACACAACTCTCATCTAACAGGGTTCACAATAAAACCAGAAAACTTAATAAAAAGCACAGTGACTGCATTAAATGAATAGGCTGCCCCCTATTTGCTCAAAAATATGGCCACTAAAAACATACCATTTAAGTGGATATTTCACTGGTGCCCAACCTGTCATTTTGCAAAAGAATATAATTAAGACTTCTATTTTTTTTCAGTAAGGCGTTAGACACAACACCGGTTGTGTAAGCACAACTGCAAGTCTTTGGTTACTCCAAGTAATTAAAGGTTTGTGGCTCTGTAATAAACCTGTTTCACAGAAAGAAAAGGTACCCTTGAACTATAAGTACAGTTCTAGAGGTTTGGGACAGCATAAATTAGGAACATATAACCCAGAGAGCTGCTCTGCACCTTAGTGTACAGAACCTTAGTAAAAAGGTGTGTAAATCACTCATATTGTGCCTCGGTTTTTCTCAGTACTGCATACAAAAGTGGCTCAAGAGGACAAGTGCATCTCACTGAGCATGGTATTTAGTAACTCTGAATCTTCTTCATGGGGCATTTTGAATTCAGTCTTCATTGACCATTATCTGCAACCACTAAACAATTCACAGAATTTAAGCACCTCACAAGTTACAATGGAAACCAGCTAGTCTGCTGCTGCATATCCTTCTCAAGGACCAGCCTTCACATTTCTAAGATTTGTAGTTATACGACAACAGAATGTTTCTTGACAGTGCTATTACTGCATAAAGAGAACAAATAGGAAACAGACAAGACTTAAAATTTCTAGCAGAAAAAGAAATTCACTAGCAAAAACATTAACTATACAATATAAATGTTTTTGTGTTCTATGAAGCACTACTTATTCTTTACTACCTGTAAAATCTCTTACACGTACCTTGTACTCTTTTTCACTTATAAAGACGTTGAGTTCTACTCTTCCATATTTGTATATGGAACTGCATTCATACAGGGCAAAAAGAAGCCTCCAAAGTGTGTTCCTTTCCTTTTTCTGTGGTAAGATTCCAAAAATTTTCACAGGTACATCTGTTTCAATAGTGTGTAAAAGTATCTTTAAGGTTTTGCAATATGTACTAGACAATCTAATGCTAATGTCTAAACTACAAACAATTAAGAAAAGAAAGTCTGTCAGCTCATGTTCTTCAGGAACGAACGCAACACAACCTTCAGTCAAAGCTAAGCCCAGTTTGCATTAGACTAAACCTTTAATAAGGACAAGCAATAGCTGAGATTGCATGTTGCCACAAGGGTTTTTTGAAGCTATCAAGAACATAAATAAAACTGAAATGTAGGAAATAATATCCATGAATCCAGCATATATATTAAATAGAACGTATACCTCAAGCAAATCCCAAAGATTTTGCCAAACTGCCTACGCAGCCTTCAAATGTATTTGTAACATATGTGATCATATACATATACCTGCCCTCCAAGGAACTGCTGCTACACCCATGGTTTCAAAAAGTTTGTCAGAACACACAGCAGGTGGTTTCACTGTTCCAGTCACCAAAGGATCCAGTCTGAAGAAGTCACCGTAAATTACCTTTAATTGTCCATCCAGGCTATTCTCTAGGGACTGAATAAAATTAGTTTCAGTTGAAGAAATCTGAATGCAGGAACTTGTCTTGCAAAACACCCAACCCAAACAATAAAAAAACGTTCAAGCGCTACTTAAAATTGTTACCCAGTCAACAAGAGTGAAATCTCCAAGCTGCTTCTTACAGCTGATAAAAATATTTTTTTCCTTCATTGTGCAGGGCATTTTGATATTTTTGTGCTGCTCAACTGGAGCTTTAAAACACATTCTTAAATTAGTAAGATGTTCTGCAATGTTTTGCAAAAATGCTATACTCAACTAAGAAAACCACTGCATTCAATGATTTACAACTGGAATTCTTCATATATGCCTTTTATACACATTTTAAGCCAGGTAAGAATCTTTGGTTCCAAACCTCTGCTTTACAGCAGCGTAGCACAATCTTTCCTGAGCAACTTCTGCAGCTCTGTGTCTGACCACCTTTGAATCCACACAAAGCCAGGGTGAACAGGAGAGGACAACACATGCAAGGGTCTTAATATTACCAGTCAATTGCAGGACAATAGATCAAATAATATCATGAGATAATCAGAATAACCAAGACTCTTTTAACAGATTTCTGAAAGCTACATACAGACATCTTGCTTAAACATACACAACTACAATGACTCTGGTTAGTATTAGCCTCAAATTTATACATGAAACTACTCATAGGAAGACTATGAATTCCTGCATACACAAAACGTCAAATCAACTGATTATAAAGGTCTTGTTGCTGAATGTGCAATGTAAAACCTGACAATACTTACTATTATTAAGCATTATTTCAGATTTTACAAGTAACGATCACTGGCTAATTCCTTTTTGATTCAACAGTTATTACACAATCCTAAGTTTATTTTTTCTTTTCCCTTTAATTAAGTTTTAGAAATGTGCTACAAATCAAAAGTGTACCTGTAAGTTTGGAAGAAAAGCTGAGTTACTTTCTAGAGCTACCACTCTAACACCTGCATTGAGCAGAGTTCGGGTCAAGATTCCAGGACCTGAAGGGGAAAAATAAAATAAAGAAATATTTCAAAAGTGCATTTTTTCTAAGTGATTTCCTTTAGTGATTTTCCCAACACACCACTTGGGACATACTACCTTCAACAAGAGATAACTTGTGTTTGTTTAAACACACTTCAAAGCAAGAGTTAGAAAAAAGATTTACATGCAGCCTGCCTGAGATTGCTCAATGAATTACACTCAGCACAGCGTTACACTTCCATACTGAAAAACACCAGATATAATGTTTCAAATTATTTCTACTACTTTTTCTTCTGCCAACTGAAATATACTTTGAAACCTTACCCATATTATCTCTACAGGTAAAATATCCTCTACGGAAATGTAAAAAAACCAACCCATTAAGTAACTGCAGAGGGCTAGCTACGTAATGGCCCTCAGCCTCAGGCGTGCTTTTACTGAGAAAGATAAAGTTTGCCTAAAAAACAAAAAACATTACCTGGACAGAAATTTGCATCTCTACTTACTCTATAGCAAAGTTTTAACACCACTGACGACACAAGTCTCCAGACTGAGCATTCACTCATTCCTCTCAAAGCTCTGTATAAATGGACCCCTCCGCCGCCCGCCCCGGGCATACCGCAGTGTCGCGACACTCAGACGGCCCTCCCGGTCGCCAACGCCCGCCCCGGGAGAACACCAGGGCGGCGGCGGGCGGGCCGGGGCAGCCCCCAGCACGGATCCCGCCCCGGCGGGCCCGGCCAGCACCGTCACACAACGCAGCCGCCACCCCCGCCCGAAAACCCAGGAGAGGCAGGGCCCCTTTCCCTTCCCTCGGCGGCACCACCGCCTCTCCGCGGCCCCGGGAGAGCCCGTTCCCGCCGGTGGCGAGGGCGGCAGCTCACGCTGACCCCGCAAGGTCACTGGGGCGCGCCGTGCAGCGCCGCGTCCCGGCGGCCCCGGGGAGGGCGAAGGCCCGGAGGGGCCCACCGCCGGAGGGCAGCGGGAAGGCGGGTGGAGGAGGGCAGGATCCTCGGGGGCGGCTTACCGGGCGCGCACTCCAGCAGGAGGGGCTGGGGGCCGGGCCGGGCTCCGTCCTGCAGGCAGCGCTGCACGGTGCGCGCCAGCTGCGGGCAGGCGATGAAGCGGCGGAGCAGCACGCTGGCCCGCTGCACCTGATCCACTTGCTGCACCAGCCGTTCCGCCTCCACCGCCTCCGGTACCCGCAGGCCCGGGCTCGGCCACTGCCCCGCCGCCCGCCTCGCCGTCGCCCAGCAAGGCGGCAGCCCGCATAACAGCGGTCGCAGCCCCGCCGCCACAGCCGCCGCCAGGAAGCGGCGGCAGCAATCCGCCGCGCCCGGCGGGTCCCGGCCTGCAAGCATCACCGCGCCGCCGCCACCACCACCACCACCGGCCCCACGCTAGGCAGCACCGGGTGCGCGATCGCCGCGGCAACGGGAGCGTCACTTCCGCTTCTCCCCGGCCTCTCTAGGCGCTCTTCCGCTCTATCGTCGGAGGTCTCTCGTCCCGCCGTCCTCTCTATGGTGCCAGCCCTGCACCGCCGGGAGCCTGCGGCAGCGCGGCGGGACCGTTCCCTTCACCTCCACGCCATGCCGGCTGGCGGGTCTCGGCCGCCCGAGCCGCAACGGAGCTGAGGTGAGCTGACGCAGGGGCTTATCCACAGGAGGAGGAGGAGGAGGGGAAGGGGAGATGTTTTCCCCGGTGCCGCGCACCGCCGCCGCCTTCCGCTCGTCCCGGCCGCGACCGGGGGGCAATTGGGGCCGCCGGGCGAGGGGCGGGAAGGTGCCGTCCCCGCCGCCTCGCCGAAAGGCGAGGCGGCGGGGACNCTCGTTCCCCCGGAGCGGTGCCCCTGGAGCACAGCGGAGGGATGAGACGGAGGGAGGAGGAGAGCGGCTGGGGGGGAGGAGGAGGCTTCGGGCGGCAAGAATCGCTCATGCCGGGCGCCGGTGGAGCGATGTCTGCTCGGTTTTGTCGGTGGAAGTCCCAGGAGCTACGTATTTAGTTTGAGGTTTGCCTGGGTGTTTGACGGGAGTCTTTGATCTCCGCGTCTGCGGCTAAATAGTCACTTCGGGACTCGGTTCTTTGTATCGCCCTCTGCCCTCGGCAGGTGCAGGATCCTGCTCCGGCAGATCGGCGACATCAGCCCCTGTGTCGGCTTTTTTCTGCCCAATACCGTCTTGCAATTACGTTTTAGGTAAAACCAGTAATTCAGTAGCAGCGACGTTGTCCTTTCAACAATTTCTCTAATGCCTTAACGAGAAATAACTTTAGGACCATCTTCAAAACGTATTCAAGTTCTGTGAAACGAGTTCATCCTTCAGGGATCCTGTGCTAAAACCTGTTGGGTGGCAGGTGAGTGGCTGTGGTGTGATGGAGTTCTGGGGAAGGGGATAGAATCCTCCCAAACACGTTTCCCTGCTCCCTGCCTAGTTTGGGCAGAAGGCAAGAGTGATCTGGAGATCATAGAGTAGACTGGTCTGCAAATTAATGGTTCAAGCATAGACTATGTGATTTTGGGCAAATTGCTTCATTTCTTATGTCTCGTTTCTCTGCTTGTAAAGTGAGAAATTAACATGTGCCTATTTACCAAAGTCGTTTTGTTTGACATATCTTTATTAAACAGAACCTAGGACAGAAAATTGTGGCTTTGCTATTCTCTGTTTGGTGGATCTGCATGTGACATGAAGAGGAGCTGGGCTGAATTTAGGAAAGATTGCAAATGCCTTGTTGAATGCAGCAGTTCTACATATCTGCAATTTATTTTTAAATACTCTGCTCTCTTATGCTGAGTGCTGTAATAGTGTTCCCTGTGCCTTAAGGGAAATGGACAGACTGTTCAGCTGGATGATGGGATAGACCTCAATCCATTTTTAAACCGGACTTTATGTTTTTAATAGCTTTTTACCTTTCTTACTAATTAGTCTGGTACTTCAGTAATCCACGGGACATTTAGAACATCAAGCAGAACTTAGTTTTCTTAGAGCAAGTGTTTAGTAATGTCCTAATTCAGTATTCCTTATCAAAGTTTATTGATAGCTATGTCCACAGAAAGGTTAGGTATAGTTACTATGTTACCATGTTGTATTCAACATATTTTTCAGGTTAACTAAACAATTTTCGAATTTTTTGTTGCCAGTCAGAGCACTCAGCAGTGCGAGGGTCATATTTGAATGGGTCGTTTAGAGTAGTTGAGATTATACAGAGAAGTGTTTGCTAAGTAAAGCCAAAATGCCTTGACATTCTTCATACACTAGAAATTATACTCTTTTTCTTCATGTTTTTGTTTACTTTAGCTTAGCATTTGCCTGCATTGAACCATAGATCTCTATAGGATAATTTATGATTTTTTTTTCCCCCTTTAGAACTGCCAGATATATACTGAAACTTGCATGCATAAACAGCTACCTCTTTCTGACCTGGTTATTATCCTTGAGGAACTGCTAAAACCTTAGGAAAATGGTAAGTTTTGTACGTTTTTTGTTAAGAACTTACAATGCAGAAAGTTGTTTAATACATTAAAGTGTATCCCAAGGACATTTGAACAGTATTTTTTAGTTAATGGCTAATTGTGGTGTATATTTTCTAGTTTAATCCAGCTATTGCCTGCCACATGCAAACATTTGAATTTACAGTCTTACCGCATAGAGCCTTATGTCTTTATAATTGAAGTGCATTGTTGGGTGCTCTGAAATTATTGCTTCCTCCTAATTATTGTTTTTTGAAATAATTTGGAGAAGGAATGAAAAGGGTTACCTGTTTGATTGGATTCCAGCCTATGCTTGAACCAAAAGAACTCGTTAGTTGTATGGATCAAAAAGATCAGTAAAGAATTATTCTTCTTCTCAATGGTTCTAAATGTCTTTTGCATTTACTTTTATTTAGCTTCATTTAAAGTTTATTTTTAAGTTAATATTAAAGCATTAGTCTTTTAGTATTATTTTGTAGTATTATTTATTTTTATTAATCACTTAGCCATAGTAAATATTGACAAGTGTTTCTAAGTAAGGGGGAAAATTGCAGTAGTACATACATCTTGATGTCAGTTTTTCAAACTCTTAGGCCCATACTTCGTTGTGAGTACAAATTCAGTAGAATTCCCATCTTGCACAAAAAAACCCAAGAGATACGTGAGTAGAAATTTGCAGGATCTTAATTTTTCTTGCCCTGGTAGTGATACTTATCATTAGAGTCTCCTGTTAGGCTCAGAATACAGATTAAGTTTGTTAGCATATAATTGTTTCAGAAACTCTTTATCTTTCTATTTTATTCAACACATCCCATTGTAAAATTTAATCTCAAGATTTACTCTTAATATTGATTTATTTTTTTAATTATACATAGATTGAAAGGCTTACCTGTTATGTAATTATCTCTTTCACTTATGTTATTCAGCATACTTCAATAATCTTCTTGTAATACTTTGGATGGTGACCAAGGAAAATAGTAGGAGTGGTAAGAGGTTTCTTGAAAAGTGCTGTAAGCAGTGTGCACTCAGGAAAATAGTTTCTAGGAAGAATTGTTTTTTAAAAATCAGTCAGAGAGTGGCCTCATTCTTTTGTCCTATTCCCTTGTCATCACTGTCCACTGCTCCAAGCCCATGCTCCAATGCACAAAGTAAACATCCCAAGGACTGAAGTAGCATTTAATCCTGTGCCGCATTCTGATTTGAGATACAGTAAGTTTGCAACCTGTGGGTTGTATTGGACATCTCCCTTCTAAGTGAAAATCTGTCTTTATAATGAGGTCAGCAATTTTGTATTTAGGGCCACTGTGTTCTGTAAACCTTTACTGCTTTTCTATGTGAAATCTGTTGACAATGAAAAATGGCTCGATACTTAGATTTGAGGGGTGTGGTGGAGTTCTTTTGCTGCTTGGCCAAGCTAGTAGTAGTAAGGGAAATAAGAATCCAAGGTTCCTTGGAAGCCTGCCTGCTCCATGTGACAGCATAGCTTCCAGCCTAGCGCTGAAAACCTGATTAATAGGGAATTACTGTCTATTAAAAGTGGGCTAGATCAATTGTGCAGATCACTGGAGAGTGAATGCTCAGGTACCAATTAAGTGAATCTATCAAGTCAGTTCTCCATTGAGATCGTTTTGAAGCACTCGGTGTGTGGTCATGTATGTTAATATGAGCTTATTTGAAAAGAAAATATGTTAAACCACTCCTCCTTTGCTATTTTTCTGTTGTAATAACATGCTGTTTGATAGGAAGGCATTTTCACACCAGGTGCAGATTGACTTTGCAGCCTTACAAACACTGCAGCAAAGTTCACAGCTGACAAAAGAGCCATTCAGCACAAAAATAAACATTTTTAAATGAGCTGATGCCTTGAATTCTGTCCCTACTGATGCTAATAACGGTGTCCACATCTTATTTTCCCTTATTAATACTAAGCAAAATACTTTTGACATTTTCAGTGGAGAGGCAAAGGGTTCTGTAGCATGAAGACTGTTGCATAAGCTGTGTATTGTAAGGCATTTTGGCAGGGGTACAAACTTTCTCACTCTGTGCTATATCTGTTCTGTGTATACAGAGAAACTCAGTCCCTAGGGCTATCAATCTGGCATCTTTCATCAGCACTAAATTTACTGCAAATATTTTTTGTGTGCATACCAAAAAAAAGTGCTGTTAAACCTTTGTGGACAGGAGTAAAAACATTCAAGTAGGTGCATCTTGTGTTTACTTCTCCCAGAATTCCTCCTCATTGAATTCTGATGAGCACATTCTGCTGACTTTGAAATTCACTCAGCCTGTGTTTTTGTGTATGTCTTGTCATAAGTATTTTGAATGCTTTGGCAATGTTATCCTGCTTAAGAGCTTGTCATGTGAAAGACTTTTTTTACTCTTTTTTAGTTATTTATCTACTTACTGTATAACTGTGATGTCTTTGAAAATGTGTTGCTGACTTCTAAGGAAAGTGTAGAGGATAAATGATGTTAGTGTCAAATATTTCTGTAAAGAAATTTTGGTGTGTTGTACACTTGCTTTTTAGGAACAGAGTTGCTTAGGAGAGTGAAGTTTTCTCTGCTGCTATTCCAATACGCTACTCCATCTGTCCAAACTGAATTACTAGCATGTGGCCTTATAATATGAGCTTTAACACTGCTTTTCTCTGTCCATGGGATTAATTTAATTTTCTTGTTTTATTTGGTTTGGAAAAACCATATTACACTGCGGGGCAAATTGAGATTAATTCAAAATAACTTTGGGATTTAAAAAAACCCAACCCAAACTAATCCTGGTATTTGTTTTATCTTTGTACTGTGAGCATGATAGGAAGATTTTTAGGTTCACTTGAGGAATGTGTAATTGAATTAATATGGAAATTTGTAGTGTACATTTTGGAAATTCTTTCCTAATGGTTGAAACTTGGAATTTTGTGTGCTTTTACCTTCAAAGTGAGGGCATGATGATCTTTAGACCAACATTTCAGCTGGACCTGCATTACAGTTCAGGTGTTGTTCATTCTGTTGTTACAGTGTTACAGTTGACTAATGGCAAAATAAACAATTTGGGGCACATCTGTCCTGAAACTTAGACCTTTTTAAGTTGTTCAGTAATATTTTTGGCATCTTCCTTTATTCAAGTCTTTATAAAATAAAGTGACATTCACAATGCAGAGCTTACACATTTGATCCCAGGAAGATTTATGACAACTGGCATATAAAATTATTACCCTTTATGCAATGTTGTTTTGGTAGCTGCTTAGTTTCATACCCGATTTTCCCTTTTTCTCATGGAAAACTGTTAAAGTCTACTATCTTAGCACTGAAATATGACATCATTAGTACAAGGATAAATAGCAAGCATTCAATGTCTCTATAGGCTGTAAATCTCCTCCTGTCTTGTTATCGTTTGAACTATCTTAGTTTGGGTTTTAAATGAAATTAGTTTTTACCCTCTTACAGTACTAATGCTAGCTTTTATTAATATTTGTGATATTTGGGACTTTCTAATGGAAAGATGCTTTTTTTTTTTAATGGAAACTACTACTTAAAGTGACCTTGATAATAAGAGTTTTCTGAAAAACTGATCTAAAACAAATTTGATCTCTGTTTACAGGCCCAGGCATTACAAACATACATTCAAATTCTAATAGAAAAACTTATAACTATGTGCTTCATAAAACCTCTCTAAAATCTATTAATCAAAAGTATGTGTAAATTATTAGAGACAGCTCATATAGCCAGCATCTATTTACACAATTAGAGCCGAAATGAATTACCTTAATAACTTGCTGTTGGAAAGGGGAGAGTTGAAACAGCGCTCAAGGCTAAATTCGACACTGGGTTTAAGTGGTTGCAGCTTTGTTAACTTCAATCAAGTTACACCAGTGATTAAATTTGGGGAATCGTTATTCATTTAACATAGGCCTTTTCTGGTTTATATGTGATTGAGTTTTCACTCATGCATTTAAGGGCAAAACAACTTGACCAAATTTAATTGTCTGGTTTGTACCCCTTTACAGTCCTTGTATGGTCCCCTTTACCAAAATATCTATTTCACAATCTTTTTAATGTATTCATCTTTGTTACATCCCTGTGAAATAGAGCAGTATTTTGTCATTAAGAAATGCATTAAAGATGATGTAACAGTTTGACCGACTTCATGGAGGAGGTTCAGAGCAAAGAAAGGATTTGATGTCAATCATTTGTATCTAACACTGAATATTGTAGAAACTAGACCATCCTTTCCTTCTGAAATGTAAAACCAGCCGAGGCAACATTTTGGTGGAGCTGGTGGATATTCTCGTTTTCTAATGATGACAGTTATTGAAGCTATAACAATTAGCTTTGTTCTTAATTAACCTTCTGGTTGGACCTGCAGGTTTGATGACAAAGGGACCGCTAGTGCGTAATACCTGTGGACAAGAATTTTTTCATAAATTTTATGGACAGATTTCCATTGTCTTTGTGGTTGCTTCTGGTGTTGATATCATATCATATCAGTCCTAAATCATATGATTTATGATATAGGAATATTTTGACCATGCTAATTTTCTTTGTATTGATGAGGGCCATAAAACTTGCTCATCCCTGAGGTGTGAATTATGGAATTCAATCTCACTATGAAATTCAACTGTCAGAAAGTCTTGAACACTCTTGTTTCTTCAGATGAGCAATTTTTAGATAATTACCTCATTCTTCTTACATCTCCATTTTGAGGGACTGTATTCTGTCATTTCTGCCTTTTCATATATGTTTAAAGTTGTTACCTGAGATCATGAGGGATTTTAGATCATTGTGAGTTTTTTAGCTACCTCTTATGAGATGGTAGGATGTATCAGGTTTCTCAGGTCCTGGTGAAGTAAAAATTTGGATAAGAGTGAGCTGAGCTGATTAGTTCTCATAAAAATAGTCTTTATTGATTTGCAGGGCTCTCTGTTTTGTTTTGTTTTTTCTTTTTTTTCCATAAGAACCATAAGTACCAAAGTACCCATCCTAGAAAAGATGCATAAATTTGTCTAGTAGGAAGTTATTGAATTTTTGTTATACTTTGTAATCAAACTTGTGCTCATGTTCTGAAGTGTAGCAAACAATCTCTGGGAGTTGTTCAATTAGGAGGAAAATATAAAAATTGAAAAAGGCAATTTACTTCTCCTCATAAGATTTAAAAGGGGATTCATGCATCCCAAGGCAGGACCACTTACTCATAGGTTATTCCTGGCCAACGTTTGTATGGACTGTTTATAAAAGTGCTGAAGTGATGGGAGTTCTCCATCCTCCTAAAACAGTCTACTCTACTGGCTTTCTGTCCCTACCTGAGATACGTTCTGGTGTTTTGCTGCAGACAAGAACAAAAAATGAACACATCAAATGGTAAGGTCCCCTTTTATTCTTAGCCCATTCAGTGAAATTTGTCCTAGTGGAGCTTGAAACCCAAAACTTTTCAGACATTTGGGGGACTGGTCATTGTGTATTTTGAGTGCAGAAAAAGAGCTTGTTTGTGTGAAATTTTTGTCTGAACTCTGTCATATGTTCTAATAAAAGATACTATTTGTTCGCAGACAAACCTCTTGTATTTGGCTGCTGACTGAAACATATATTTATAGTAATGTTAAATGTGGAAGAGTAGATTATGCCTGGCAGTGTATGTTTATCATTGTTTATTAAAGCTGTGAATAAGCAGTATGACTAGGAAGCTTAGAAGTTGAAAATAGCATGTGGAGGTTCCTCTCAAAACCTCACTATTCCTGCTGTTTATAGATGTAAAGATCATCTGCCACTTGAGAAATGTCACTTCAATGTCAGAAAGTGCCAAACCACCAAAGTGTTCATGCTCAGACATTTTTGTAAATTTAGTGAAATTAGATAAACTGCTTCTGGATCTGAATACTTCTTGGAGGGCAGCAGACTTGACACATTTGAAGAGATAGACCTCATAAACCACCTATCTGACACAGAAGCAAGAAACACGTATAAAGATTTTTTTATCCCTAGTATATTATTTCAAAGCTGAACATAAGGCAAGCTGAGCAGTCAGGAGGATGTTAATGAGATTTTGTCATAGCGAGGCTATCCAGTAATGGGATTGTACGTAAGACTATCTTGTGAAATGATAAAGTAGTAATGAGTCCCTGCTATAAGACAGCACAACAGCATGGTAATTTTTTTCTGCAGAGGTGTCAGGTTGGATAATGGGAGTATACACATAAATATTTTTGTTTCCCTTACTTTAGAAATGGCAGCATTCCAACTGTTGAATGTTGCACATAAAACACAATGCCAAGCAGAAGTCTGCTAGTTGGGAGTGGTCTGGCTTTGTGAGATGACTATAGCTAAATGAATTGCCTGCCTTCTTTATCTGCTGTTTCTTTCCTTCTGGAGCAAATTCTATGATGGTCAAGTAAGTCTTCAGCAACTAGTACTTTTCTCTGCTTTTTTTTTTTTCTTGGCTGTGGTGATGCAAGGGCACTCTGAAGCAATCTGGTGATAGTATTCCAGGTTTCTTTAGGCTTCCACATCAGCAGAAGCAGCAAACGGTTGTAGAGAAATTGCACTTGCACTTTCTCAAAAGAACATATGGACTTTTTGTTTATTAGCTCCTGTAACAGCATAGTAGGCATTGTCCTTTTTCTTGCAAGTTAATGAACTCATAATGGTATGTTGTATGTAGTTTTTAGATAGTGCCATGTAGCTACTCCGTCATCTAGAGTTTTCTCTCCATTGCTGCATCTTCATTTTGGTAGTAAATGTAATTATTACTAAAATGAGATCAGCATTCTTCCTTGTGTGTGGAAATTAGTGTGCAATAATAAGAATTTGCAGTACATGTTTTGATTTTATATGGCCATGATAGTTTTTACAATGATTTGTGTTAATTTGTAGATTATTTATCAATATGAAATGAGATGCTAACATTTAAATGTAGTCTTGTAATGTATCTTTACACCATCTTTTTTTGTTCTCATGGTAGAAGCACCAACTATGTAAAGATAATGTTTTTTAAAAAATCCAGTTTCCTTTTCACAGAATCAGTGTGATTTTT
>VUYV01000577.1:12678-88696 GCA_008711295.1 Anarhynchus alexandrinus | reverse complement strand
TTTTTTTTTTTTCTTGGCTGTGGTGATGCAAGGGCACTCTGAAGCAATCTGGTGATAGTATTCCAGGTTTCTTTAGGCTTCCACATCAGCAGAAGCAGCAAACGGTTGTAGAGAAATTGCACTTGCACTTTCTCAAAAGAACATATGGGCTTTTTGTTTATTAGTTCCTGTAACAGCATAGTAGGCATTGTCCTTTTTCTTGCAAGTTAATGAACTCATAATGGTATGTTGTATGTAGTTTTTAGATAGTGCCATGTAGCTACTCCGTCATCTAGAGTTTTCTCTCCGTTGCTGCATCTTCATTTTGGTAGTAAATGTAATTATTACTAAAATGAGATCAGCATTCTTCCTTGTGTGTGGAAATTAGTGTGCAATAATAAGAATTTGCAGTACATGTTTTGATTTTATATGGCCATGATAGTTTTTACAATGATTTGTGTTAATTTGTAGATTATTTATCAATATGAAATGAGATGCTAACATTTAAATGTAGTCTTGTAATGTATCTTTACACCATCTTTTTTTGTTCTCATGGTAGAAGCACCAACTATGTAAAGATAATGTTTTTTAAAAAATCCAGTTTCCTTTTCACAGAATCAGTGTGATTTTTTTTTTCCCTAGGACTTGTGAAGCTTTAAGGGACTAGTGAAAATTTTTTAAAATAAAAGAGGCAAAAATAAAGAAAAATAAATTCCCTTAATCCTAGGTACTGTCTATTTTTTACCTGTCTTTAAACCTGAGGCTTGCTCGAATTCTTCTTTAAAAGGATGGAGGTTCCACAACATCTCTAGACAGCCTGTTTTGTTGTTTATATGGCAACCTTTTCTAGGCTGAATAACTGTTACTGTATGTAGAGAGGAAGAGACAGCACTAAAATTCTTACCTCCCTGTAATCTAGGTTCTCTTGTTTGCGTACGTCTTGTTTTGTGTATATTGTGCACAAAACAAAAGTACTCCGCTGTAATTGATTAGTGTCTGGTAGGACATAATGAATTCTCTTGTGCCTGTAACACTTGCTGTATTATATCTCAGGAGAAAAAAAAACCGCTTGGACTCGCGGTCAGTTTTGTTTGGTATCTCTTTATGAGATGCTTTTCATCAGAACAGCATGACTGGTTAATCCCTATTTCATATAGATGTGCTTCATTTATTCTAAAAGGTACAATGTGTTTTGTTTATCTTGGTGATTTCATGTTATTCCTTTTGGAGCACTTATTGCTACAATTAATTTTGAATTAAATCCTAAAAAATACTTATGATTGCTTCTAAGTGCAGATTTTTATATAGCTATTGTGTGTTATCGTCAAAGTTAATGAAAAGATTGAGTAGAAGCAACACGGAACCAAGCTGAAATGCCCATTCAATTTAAATAGAACAATATAGGTGATATAATGGGGAAACTGACTTTCAAAGAATTAAGACTTAAATCTCCCTAATTAACATAGAATAATTAAGTGGCATGAGGATGAGAGAGGGAAAACAATGTCTTTGGCAGAGGAGCTGTATGAAGGCAGTCAAATGGAATAAATAAATGATTTGCCATGAGCTTTTTGAATGTTAGAACCTTTCTAGCTTTTTGCAAGCAGATATGGTGTTATGATCTTCATCTGTTCTGTAAGATACTTCTGAGATCAGTAAATGAAATACTATGCTATATATTCAGCAAACATTCACAAACCCCACAAGCTTTCCATCATATAGGAGCTATGTTAGTATGAAGGTTTGGGGGAGGGACTGTTCTTTGCTTGTGGGTTTGGTTTGGTGGTTTTTTAATGCCCTCTGGGGCATTTTGGCTGTGCAAGGTCGGGAAAGATCCCAGTTCTTCCCTCTTTTTCAGAATACAATCCAAACAACTGTATTTAAGGTTACGTTTCATTAGCAAGGATAGATGGAAGAAAGGCTCAGTAAACACACAAAAATGAGCAACTAAAAAAACTGTTGAAATTATATGAAGTACATGAAAGAGAACACTCAAGAGCATGGGCTTTTTAAAATTGAAATTGATTTAAAATAGAAGTGAGTACCATGATATTTCTGTAATGTACATAGTTTGTCCTAAAGCAAACAAACATACAACTAATTTCTTCAATACAGACTTTGTCTTGTAGCCACTTGGCAAGTATTTTCCATCTTATTTTTGATTTATGCTATGATCACTGTGATTATATAGGCCAATTGCATGAATCTATGTGGCAACTGGAACTGAAGCACTTCTGTTC
The DNA here is from genome assembly GCA_008711295.1 of Anarhynchus alexandrinus. Taxonomy (NCBI): domain Eukaryota; kingdom Metazoa; phylum Chordata; class Aves; order Charadriiformes; family Charadriidae; genus Anarhynchus; species Anarhynchus alexandrinus. Next base: position 86,477 of record VUYV01000577.1, on the reverse strand, counting down.
ATTGGTACCTTTTTACAGAGGTCAGCACCGTGTTACTCAGTGTTAGCTTTCATTTCAATTTTGGGAAACCAGTGAAGGGAGGAAAGATATACCTTAGGAAATAACAAACATTTTCTCTTAGTATGTTGTTTGTTTGTACTATTCATTTCAATGGCAAAACAGTAAATACAGTAACTGCATGTTAATGGTCTGTTAAATATAGTTCAAATCACTAGTGATTTTAATTCTGTTTTTGTTTATAAATAAATGTTTCTACTTGTGTTTTTAGACAGAGATAAAGTTCATTCTCACAGGATTTAGCTTCACTTTGATACCTGCCTGGTGCCTTGGTAAAGCCAAAAAGAATATAGCAATATAGCTACACTGAAAAACAGGAAGGAAAAAAAGTTTCATCTGGGGGAAAAAAACCCACCCTTTTAAAAGATCAAGGCCAAGACTGTTGTAAACTCTTTGAACTAGCTCTTTCTGGATTTTCATTCTCTAAGGAGTCATAAGGATTGTAGAAAGAAATAGATTTTCAGGGCTACTTTTATTTGGAGGAATATTGAGTTTCAGACAATAAACCAAGAAATGTTGATCTGTGCTAGCTGCAGATGCTCTCCAGCTTCTCTGCTAGAGAGGGACTATCGTTTTAGCCACATGTTAAAAGGAAATGAGTTAATATTTTCTATCAAAATGTTAGCTTCCTCTATAGAAAATGTCACTTGTCAAAAGTGTCTTTTCCTCATTTTGCACAATCTAATAGGAAACACCTTGTTCAAATGCATTCAATTTCTGTTTCCCTGTGATAGCTGTTGAAAGGATAAACTGTTGTCTACTGATAGAAGCAAGAGAGTGGCGGTAGGACATCTTGATTTTTAATTATTGCCGTTAAAACTAATTCCTCGTTGGCTTTGGGCAATTTACTTCCAACCTCTTTTGTTTGATATATCATTTAATCTCTAAGCTGGGGAGGGCAGCAGTAGTTATTATTTCATATGCTAGGAAGAGTAGGAAGTGAACCTTTCCAGTTTAACATGGTGCTTGGGATTATTTTTTTTAATGATTTAGAACACTTACCATCAGTAAATCAGCATAACTATAGTGTGGGTGTCTGTAAATAGTATCTTCTAGTTCTGATTCTTGTTGGTCTGATTAAGGTCTGTCCTTTTAATATTTCATTTCATGTTTAACTCCCTTTGAGAGAAAAGGGCTTGATTAAGGAGCATCCTTCTGATGAACAGATGCATTCTCCAGACACGTATCTCCTCTAGAGTTCTCTTCTTTGTCTTTCTGGTGCTCAAGGAAAGCCAATTCTCATATTTGGTTGGCAAAAAAAAGTACGACTTACATCTCTAATGTACAATTCATTATTCTTCTAGAATAGAATAGAATATTTCAGTTGGAAGGGACCTATAATGATCATCTAGTCCAACTGCTGAGGACGTGGTCCAAATGCCCCTTAAACGCTGACAGGCTTGGGGCATTCACCGCCTCTCTAGGAAGCCTGTTCCAGTGTTTGACCACCCTGTCAGTAAAGAAATGCTTCCTAATGTCCAGTCTAAACCTCCCCTGGTGCCACTTATATGTTATAGGATAGGCATTGTTTTTTGTTAGACTGGTATGGCTGGGAATGGTTAACAAGTTCTTCAGGTTGGAAGCAGAGATGGAGTTGTCTAGTTGGTACTGACTTTTGTTTTTGTGTTGCCCAGCTCATGGAGGCTTGTCAACCTTTGCGTGCTTCCCTGGAACTCCTAGAACAGTCTTCCTGACAATACTGGCACGCAATCCTTGTAACTTCCTCTGGCATATGCCTTTCCGATTCCTAATCTTCACAGAGCATGTGCCAGTTGAAGTGTTATCTAAGGGCAGGTGTAGCTGCCCAGGTCTTGCTGCTCCTGTAAAACCAGTAGAACAGTATTTGATGAAGGAGGCCAGGAATACCCAAGTGGAGAACAAGTAAACTTTTGCTAAGAAGGGATAGACTACTAAAGGTGACATTAATATGCTTCCTGGCAGCTGTTAGCTCAACAAAATTTGTGATGTTTTAAGAATAAACTCTTTAGAAACAAGCTTTTCAGGAATGCCAACAAAAAGTATTTTGAGACAGGTGTAGAGGGCAGTCACAGAGGACCAGAATAATTGAAAGTAGTGAAGAAAAAGGAGTGGACAATTAAAAAGAGTTAATGCTGTAAAGTCTTTACTGGCTCTGCACCCTAACAGTTAGCATAGATGGTCAGCAGCAATTGCAGTAGCTGGTATGCATATTAGCACAGTTTCTGTGCTGTACTCTTCACCTCTGCAGTCATGCATCCTTTTTGTTCCCTCGTAATTCCACAAATGGAAAAAGGAATAATAATAAAAAAAATAAATTAGTGTTTCCTTAGATCAACTCTGCATATACATTTGATTTCAGAACATAATGTCTGAGTGAGCCCTTGGTAAAAGGAACATATGATTTACACCTGTTCTGCCCCTTTAGAACAAGCAAATTTTATTTTTAATATGAACATTTTAATAAAGAATATTTTAAACCTTGTATGAAAAGCAGATACAGGAGGAATTTTCTCTTCATGATGTGGCCTGTGTCTAATTAATGATCCCACCATTCACAGTCATAGAATCATAGGATGGTTAATGTTGGAAGGAACCTCTGGAGATTGTCTAGTCCAGCTTCACCCCATCCGCTCTACCCCTCCACCCCACTCAAAGCAAGGTCGACTAGAGTGTGTTGCTCAGGTCCATGACCAGTTGGGTTTTGAATACCTCCAAAGATGGCAGCTCCACAACCTGTTCTGGGCAGCCCTGTTCCAGTGTTCAATCATCCTTACAAGTAAAGCTTCCTTTTATGCTTCAACAGAGGTTCACAAACTGTATTCGGTTTGTGTCCATAGCCTCTTATCCTTTCACTGGACACCACTGAGAAGAGTCTGACTCCATCATCTTCATTTGCTCGTATCACGTTTATATATGTTGATTTGACCCCCCCCGAGCCTTCCTCATGCTGAACAATCACAGCTCTCTCAGCCTCACCTCCTTAGTAATCTTTGTGGCTCTGCACTGGACCTGGTGCAGTAAGTCTGTATCTTTCTTGGACTGGAGAACCCAGAACTAGATCCAGGTGTATCTCACCAGTGCTGAGTAGAGAGGAAGGATCACCTCCCTTGATCTGCTCTTCGTAATGCAGCTCAAGATGCCACCAAGGGCATGTTGCTGGTTCATGGGCAGTTGTTGTCCACCAGGACCCCCAAGTCCATTTCTGCAGGGCTGCTTTCCAACTGGGTGGTCCCCAGTGTGTATCGGTGCATGGGGTCATTCCTTCCAAGGTGCAAGATTTTGCATTTCTCCTTGTTGAACTGTGTGAAGTTCCTGTCAGCCCATTTCTGCAACCTGTTGGGGTCCCTGTGAATGGCAGGACAGTCATCTGGTGTATCATCTGCAAACCTGCTGAGGGTTGTTTCTGGCCATCACCCGTATCATTGATGAAGAGGTTAAACAGTACTGGCCTCGCTGTCAACCTCCGGATGCACACCACTAGTGACTGGCCTCCAGCTGGACTTCATTTGTCTGGTCACAACACTCTGGGCCCAGCTGTTCCATCAGTTTTCAGTCTACCTCAGTGTCTATTTATTTAGCCTGTACTTTGTATGCCTGTCTGTGAGGATGTTAGTGGAGACAATGTCAGAAGCCTTACCAAATTCAAGGTAAACAGCATCCATTGTTCTCCCCTCCTCTGCTCAGCCAGTCACCTTTGTAGAAGCCTATCAAGTTGGTTAAGCACTATTTACCCATCATAAATCCACGCTGACTACTCTTGATGACCTTCTTGTCCTTCATATCTCTGAAAATGGTTTCTAGGATTACTTGCTATTATCACCTTCCAGGGATTGAGGTGAGGCTGAGCAGCCTGTAGCTCCCTGAATCCTCCTTCTTGTCGTTCTCTAAGATAGCAGTGACATTTTCTTTTTTCCAGTCCTTTTAGCAACTACAAAGATTGTGAAGGAATAATTTTGGGAAAATCTTCTTAGTAATCTTGAACAGAAATATGTTTCTGTGTATGAAGGAAAACCTGCTTATTCTCTAAGGCATTTTTTTTTTCCATTTTTCTGCAATTTGAATTCTTCTAGTGAATTCAAGTGAATTCTTCACTTGCATTTTACTTAATGAAATATTATCTTGCATATTTAGCAAGTGTGTATTTCACTTATTTCAGTTGTATATATCAGGACATAAGACTGAAGAAAGCCCGGTGAAGACAGGTTTCCTAAAATACCTTTTCATTTTAAAGGAAGGGATCGGAAGCTCCTGTAGGAGGCTTGTCTAAGCTCTTCTGTAATACAAGAGTGCTTGCTGATTTTTGGCTCTGCTATTTAAAATATGTGAGCTAAATCTAATGAGATGTAGATAATGGAGCTATATTTCATCTGTATAGTTGCTACGTTAAACCAGCAGTATTGCCATGTTTCTAAAAGCTGAACTGATACAGTAACTGTCCTGTATAAGTACAATGTAACTCTGCTGATAAGTGTTATCCTTTTTTTTTCCTGTGAATATGCATCTAATTGCAGCAGTGATTAGAGTTCCATGTTCACAAAAAGGGAAAATTGACCCCTGCTGAGAGTTGGTGGGGGATTAGGGTTTTTTTTATTAACAAACCATCTGCTTCTGTGTATACTGAAGACATGTTGAATGTTTTCTTGAAAATAAAGTGACAATCTCAGTCAATAAACAGGTTCTACTTTATCTAATTCTTGTAACAGAGTTAATCTGCCTGCATATTTGATGTGATACCATCACTGACAGAATTGAAAGTTGTTCTGCTTTTATTCCTCCCTGGTTTATTTTTATTTCAGGCAAACTATGATCTTATGTGGCAAGAATGCTTTTGTTTTAGCCATGGATTTAAAGGGGGGGGGGTGGTGTTCAGTTTATCTTTTTGTTTTTTCTCGTTCCCTCAGCTGTAACACTGTGAGCGCTGCTGTAAAGATCAGCTATGCTATTGGTCAGGTAACCGGAACCGATTATAATTGGATAAAAACACAAGTTTATAGGTTGTTTTTTTTTTTTGGGTGTAGATATGCTTCGCTTTAAGATTTACAATAGGGCAATGGATTACTGTTTGAAAGAATTTTCCCATACTTTTGAACTGTATCACTAGGTTAATGAGATTCTTTAGTGGCTGGCATTGAGTACAAAGTTATTTATTCGTTATAATATACATATTATAAATGCTGCTTCTGGTTTTACATTTTAGGTCTAAAAATATTTGGAGGGAGAATAAGTGGTTCAACAAGTAACGCTCTAATGGATGACAGAGAATTTCCACCAAATGATCTACAAATAGACTCAAAGGACAGTCTTCCTGCTGAATATAGGGTGGAGAGTTTGGCATCGCATTTGGTTTCTTCAGCTGATGAAAATGAAAATCAACTTGACAATGATGGGAATGAGGTTTGGACAAGTAGTAGCATTGCTATGGGACGACAGGATAAAGGTGAGCAGGACACCATCAATAACAATGAGAATATGGACAGTGGAGACTGTACCCCAAGCTGTAAGGAAGGTGAGACCGAGAGGAGATCTGTAAATGTCCATATGGACCCCCAGCTGGAGGAAAAGCCTATTACAGAAAAACATCCAGGTGGAAAAAGAAGTCCAAGAAGCAAAAGAAGCTCCACTAAAAAATCTAAAGGTACTTTATAAAAAAATATTGTTGTTCTGTTTACTTAAAATAGTAACACTGTAGTTCTAATCTGTGAACTAATAAGAAAGATGTATTTTAGTTGTCATACTAATTATTTTTAAAAATTCATTGAAGTTTTTTTTTGGGGGGGGAGGATCCCAACTGTTAATAGTCCTAAATCAGATTCAATTCTAGTCTAGTTTTCACCTTCTGTATTTCAATGTCGGCTACGTAGCAAATGGAACATATCAAAGAAGCATGAGTAGAGGGAGGTGCAGAGTCTCAAGATGGAAATTGGACTGACTTCCAAATCAGAATCTCCAGAAATTCAGGCAATATGGTTTTCTCCATTTGAACATTGTGCTTGAGTACAGGATTTTGGTGTCTTGATCCAGTGTCAAGATTTGTAATTTTGATATGAGTACCAAATAACTTGATCTTGGCCTGCTGTTGTCAAAATATGCTTATGTTTTTCAGAACTTAATAGATAGTCCTAGGATATGAATTTGGGGTAATAAGCTATTCAACAAATGTGTTTCTACCAATTTTCAATGTTACTTCTCCTTTAGATCTTTTGGATATGAATTGGGTAAGGAAAATGTAAACATTTATTACGTGTTATTGTTTGAGATTCTTCTTCCCTTTTTGAATGAGTAGGATTTGTCTGTATCAACAGAATGTGTTATTATATTAGGTTTTTGCCAATCTATCATAAAACTTGTGTCATAGTGCTGCAAATATATTAATTAAAATCAGTGTGTTTCATTGCGTAGGTATCTTTGAAAGTTACATGGAACAACTGAATCATGCCTGCTTTTTTTTTTTTTTTCCCCCTCGTGTATTTTTTTTTCATCTAAAGACTGAGAAGATTGGGAATTTGGCTACTTAAAATAGATAGTTTTAAAATACAGTTTTCATGCTGTTTGGCAAGTCTTTTATGGCCTAATCTGAAAACTGATGATGCTCTTAAAAGATTAAAAAATAGGTAAAGAAAGGAAAGGAAGGAAGCCTTGCGTTCCATATCTTGTACTTACAGGCAAAATCTAGAAGAGAAAAATTATATTTTCTAGTAGAGATAAGAGGATCCTGAAATGTTTCATGATAGGGAGAATGAGTTCTTATTAAATGATGCAGAAAGCCATTAAAGTATATATTTCAACCATAGATATAATGTCTAAAAATAGAAGAAAATACTTACTTCTGCCAATCTCTTGTTTTAATTAATTGAGAACCAGTCATCTGTATGATGGGAATAACAAAAACCAAGCTGTGAAATATGATACAGACGTGTGGACAGAAGTATCGGAACAATGATGAAAGGAAGAAAAGGAGAAATTCTTCCAAACACTGAAAGTTAAACTTCGCCTGTATTCTTTCTCCATTAGTTTGTATTCTTGTTGATAAATGCAATCAACTGATGCAGGGGTACCTCAAAACAAGCTGTGAACAGTAGATGGCAATTTTAAGGCAAAAAGCAGAAAGCTGAAATACAGAAAATTTCATGGAAAAATCTAGAGACATAAAAAACCGTAACAGAGAACCTCCTGCCTGCAAAACTCATTTGAGAGTTTTGTTGAATTCCTATGAACAAGCTCTTGCTACTTATTAATAAAGAAACTTGACTGTTATAGAAAGAAGATCAACATATAAAATTACATTCTATCTCCCATTGCTTACGGGCTAATTTACATTTAGCTATTTGGATGTTCTCACATGATGGTTCTCCTGTTTTCACACAATGCAGTGACTGCGTCACAATTTCTTGACGTTGCAAATGTCTTTATTTTAGTGAGAATCTTCCTTTTAATTTTTAACACCAGCTATTTTAAACCGTTCCTGAGTATCCCTCTACATAAACGAACCAAACTACCTTTATTGTCTTGATACCAACTCAAAGAGAAAGGAGAGAATAATCAAACAGGAGTGGAAGATCCCTGAGTGGGTGACAGCAGAGTGTCACAAAAGGAAGCTGGAATCGCAAACTAAATACTTGCATGGCATGTATTATGGTGATGTTTTTTTAATTTTTATTTTTAATTATTGAGGAATTATGGATAAGTTGCTTTGACTCATAGCTAAAGAAGGGATAAGGGATTTATGAGTCGTCTTCTCTTTCTCTTTACGCAAAGCTGTTAGGGTCGCTGTTAAATGTTGCCATTCTGGAAAAGATGATATTTGACTTGAAAAGCATGTTCATATTCCTTCTCTTGCTAGTGACTAAAGCAGTGAACCTGGAGTATGGAAAACTACGTCTTACATATTTTCATTTATTCAGAATTTGCTCATCAGAAGATTGGTGATCATTAGAGAAGCCCATCTTCCACTCTGGACATACATTTTTACTTTAGAAGAAAGAGCGAGTACTTGCACTTGCAATGTGTTTGAAACTAGACAATTGCTTATAAAGCATAAATGGTTAGAAGTATTTGATTATTATGTTTCTGTATATGGTTGCAATGCGTTGGAGCTAGAATTATCCTAGCTCCTACAATTAGTTGACTGAGATGCAAGATTAAAAATCACTATATCTGGTTGAAGATTCTCCTAGTGCAACATCCTTCCTTTGACAGTGGCCAATAGAGGATGGGTAGGTAAGAGTATAAGGGCAAGGCAAAGAGGTAGTGATTTGTTTGTGTGTTCTCCTTGCCATTACCAATTTCCCATTCAGGACTTTGCCAAGTGGAAGCTGGTAGACTGTAAGAGCTTACAGTGAACTTGTCACCTGACTTGCAGTTGTTTTTTGAGTCCATTTTGGTGTCCTGGAGTAAGTAGTTCCAAGATTTCATCTATGCATTGTTTGAAGAAACACCTTCTTTTAGCTGTCTTGATGCTGCAGTAGATGTATTAGAGTAAATTGACAAGTCTATAGCTTCCAGATCCCAAATGTCTCTCGCATTCTTTTTGTATACTAATAATAGTTTTGAATAGACTATCATTATATCTCTTTAAGGAGGACACTGGTGATCAAAGAAGCAACATAAATTTAAATTGACAAATTTAAACTTTGGTGATTATTCATACTTGGATTCCTTGTAATGAATCTTGCTAACTTTAGTGCAGTAGAGAAAGTGATTCATGAAGCGTCATCTGCTTCAATGTATTTTTGTAAATATGGACTTCAGATTATCCCTGTTCTCTGAAAATAATTTCATCTTTTTCCAAAAGATCAGTTCTGGCATAACTAGTGACTTAATATTGTAAAATCACACTGTGTCATTCCTGAACACAGTTATAGCATGGTAACTTGCGCTTAATCATTTTTCCCCAAATTAAATTCTGCAACATACACTTTTCCTGTAAATTATTCAACTTATTTCTTGAAACAGCTTGAAGGTGGGGGAAGAAAGTGGAGTGCTCGGGATGGATTTGGTGTTGCAGCAAATGAAATATATGAATATAAACTGGTCAAACTCAGAGTTATATCTTTACTGCCAGCACTTCTGTCTTAAAATCTCTTCTCTTAAAAATGAATTTTTTTTTAAATACTTGCTGATCTCTTTTTTTTCTTTTTCTTTTTTACTAGTTCTTGAATGAAAAAGTCTGAACCAGCTTTCTGGTATTGAGTACCAAAGAATGTTAAAAGAAAGAGATTACCATATGTTTTCTGTACTAGAAACTTCTGTTACTGGTGACTTAAGCTAATGCTAATAAATGTGAAAATTAAAATTCGATTAAAAAACAGAGAACAATATCCATAATTTTATTTTGTTAGCTTGATTTGATAGCAAATGCTTCATACCTGCACCTCTGACTCATTTTCAGGCAGGTGGCAAGACCATCTTAATTTCATATGACAAAACAAGAAAAGGTGAGATGTATTGAAAAATGTGTTTGTCATTTTTATTCACAAGGTCTGTCAAAATTGGAACTTTTTGCAAACTTGGAGCTGCTTCTGTGAACTCTTAGGGAAATTTTGAAAGGTTGTTTCTCCCTGTGTCTTAGGAAACATTGGCAGACCCAACTGGCCATATAGAAGATGTCATTTGAAACCTCCATGAGTCTGGCAGAGCAAAAACTTGGACCCAGCTCTCTGCCATGTTCCTAGTGAGTGCTCTGGCCATTGGAGAGTTGATATCTTCTGTGTTTTTTCACATTTATTTTCATAAAGACTTTGGTTCCATTCTAGTATAGAACAAGATGGTTTTTAAATATCAATGCTTTGCAAAGTGGAAAAACTTAATCCTTGCTTCTTAAAATATCAGAAATATATGTAAGATACCAGTCTTTATTAAAAAAAAATAAAATCTGCTTTGGGCAGTTACGTTGATTGATTCCAGGAAAAAGCAGTGTTGTGTGTCCTTTTCAAGAACATGGAGGGGAAAAAAAAAAAAGGGATCTTATTTCATCATAAAGGTGTTATGGGCGAGCATTATTAAGTGTTACTACCTCAAGAAAAGTTCTTGGTTGTAGTGCTACTAAGCCACAAATGCTGTCTTGTTTTTGAAGTAGAACAACATAGAATTAACTTGAATGGATGTAAGGAATCAGGGGAGTAATTTGATGGCAGAATTTGATTCCAAGTGAGTGACAGCTTAACTATATGTAGGAATAATATGCAGTTTATAAACTATGTGTTAGCAACAGTATCAGAATAACATTAAAACGAAGGTTTTTCATGATAGTTGCTATTGAGCATGTTTCAGTCAATATTCATGTTTTGATATGACAGGTGATCATTAACTACTTAATAAAGTGCAGTTTGAAGTGACTTTTTTTTGCTGAAAGAAGAGGTTTGCCAGAACATGTGGACCTTCTTTTCTGGTTTCATGTTTATGTGCTGAATATTAAGCTATATTTTTAAAGACAACCTTAATTCCGTCTCTAAAAGTACTTCCTGGTTTGAGTCTTGCATCAAGTTATGCCTTTTGTTGCTTTTGGCCCACAGCAAGCCCAAGTAAGTACTGGGAAAGCAGAGACATGCATTAATATTGAAAAAAAATTAAGTTACACCTGTATTTTGTCTGGCAATAAGCCCTGTGAAAATAGCCACCCACAGAGATTATTAGTACTCCTGACCTGGATAGTTTACTTAATAAAGAGTTTAAAATAACCAAAAATAGAACAGTGGAGCCTTCAGTGGGCAAGCTAATGCCTTTCCTAAGCCATAAATCTTAAACCTGAATCATCACATTAAGCTTTCAGTTGCAATGAACACAAGGGGGTCTGAAATATGCTAAGTGGGCAAGCTGTAGAAACAGTCAAAGTGTGATGGTTACTTGAAACAGAGCCCCCACCTGTCCCACTTTTAAATGATAACATGGTTTTCAGAACATGCGTATAGTTGGGGAAGAATAACACACTCATCATAACTTGAGTTTATGAAAGTTTATTATGCACGTTTCAGTGGCCAAATTCTCTAATTATTATTTTTTTTTAATTATGGGAGTTCTTTTAAAAGTTCAGTCTTATGTAAATGTATCAAATTCAATGTTGTTTTATGGAAAAAAAAGTTCATGAATTGGTGGAATAAAGAGTAATTTTCTGGTTACTCCTAAGACTGTGTGTTATAGAAAGCCATCATTTATTGCATTTATTCTCTGATTTTTGTGAGAAACTGGTCCAGTCTGTATATAGGTAATTGATTTCTCCCACTACTACTGCCTACTCTACACTTCTTCCCTAATCTCATTTAACATTTCCTGATAACTGTCATATTCATGATCAGTAATATACAACAAATATAGCAATATTTTTACAATAAAATGTGGGAAAATTTTTCTTGTAATATTTTTATATTGTTATGCTCTACATTATCCTTCATATATGTTGCCAGTCCTCCACCTGCATGTCTGACTTTTTTCACTTCTGTAAAATTGGAGACAGGCAACAGTAGCCTGCCAGGGAATGTATCATGGAGAACCTGTTTTCTGCATAGCAAGAAGTTCTGGAGGCTAAATTCAGCTTACACATCTGTGTGTCGTTGTTACCAATGTACTGGTTCTGTCACCGCTACTTGCTCATTCCATGGACTTTCAAATAAACTATCCAACTATTTAGGGGGGTCTTCCTTTTCACTCAGCAGGATGGTCGCCCTAGACATCTGTCCCCCACAATAGAATCCCCCGCTCTCATCGTCTGCTTCTTTCTGTCCTTTAAGATCCTTTTGTCACTGTGAGGAGCCTCTGTGTTCTCATCTGAAGAACACGCCAAATTGCCCATCCTTCCTTCCTTCCTTCCCGGGACTTCTCCCTGTACAAGCTCCTTGGCAGGAGTGAAGAGACCGAGAACCTCATTCCCACTCTCCTTGCATACCTTCTTTTTGCCCTTTTTGAGCAAAACTGTGTTGTAAATAACCCTGCTTTCTGCCTCTGCTTTATTACAATTCAGTCTTAACACAGAATTTTGTCCACTTGGATCCAAGTACTGATATTTTAGCTGAAACTGTAACATCAGTCACAACACTTTTTTATTTTAGGTCATCTTGGTCTCTTATTAATAACTCTGTAGAATAGTTTAGACTAGGTAGGGTTTTTTTTCACCCAAGTAAAAGCCAGGTCTCAGTTAGAAGTGTACAAAAATACCTGATGTACGTTACTGTTTTTTCAGGATGGTGAGCTGACACTGAGACAGACCTATCACAACTAATTTTGACCAGACCAGTATTTTATTTACTTGCAGGGATGTTATTTAAGATACTAAGTTTTTATTCATAGCTTTTGTATTGAAATTGCCTAAAAAAGCAACTTGACATATGTTTTGAATCCTAACCTAAGTACTTTTTCTTTTTAAAGGAGTTCCTGCAGTGGGAACCACAGCAATCAAGGAGGAAAATACTCTTATTACAGATACAGATATGATGCATGCTGAAGGTGCTGTTGAAGCAAATGAAAACTTTCAGCAAAAAGAACAAAAACAAACGTTGCAGTCCCTTTTCTCTTTGCTCCGTGAAGAGGTTGAGCAGATGGATTCAAAGATACTACCCCTGTGTCTTCATCAGGTACTTCCTATGATTCTGGGGTGTTGCACACAATTTTGTTTTTATTTGAGATCTTTATTCATTAGGAAAAAATGCATTAATTCAACATATGCCAATATTCATACCTGGACAGGGTATTTTGATGTGTAACTGGTGGTCAAGGCAAATATCTCCTCTAAGGTTTTCTAACATATGTCAAACTATAAATTGCCTTCAAAGTATATTCTGTAGCTAAAAGAAACTATTAAGGACAGATTTTCTAATTTTCCAAATGATAAAATTCTAGTTTGGCAGGAAAATTTAGGAAAATTGCTCTTCAACATACCTTAAATGTGATTTGTAAGACACTGGTATTAGATACAAGACAGCTGATGTCTAAATAACATTTTAAATCTGGCATTATTTTTGCTGTTGCAGGCTTCTTTCAAACATGAATTTAATGCATGAATGCTAAGATTCAAGGTTTCTTTGTGTATACTTTTTTATACCACACCTGCAAGACCAAAGAAAATACTGTGATTTGAAAAGCAGTCTTTTTTTTTTTTTAATAACTGCATAGTATGTTTTTCTTTCTGGAGATTACGATGCAAGTTGAATATGTTGACAGGACTTGATGCAGTGTTAATTTATAGTTTAGTTGTGTCAGACTAACAGTGGACTACAAGACTCTTTGTTTGGCTATAGTGTGTAATACAGGCTATATATATATAGATACTATACAGTGTCTGATTTGACTTAGTTGCATTATCTTTATTGTGGAAAATTGGGTGATTGTGATATTTTTAAATTCTAAACTGTGCTAACACTCCTGCATTCTTACTCTCTCAAATATACTTGCTGATTTATATCAAAGAAAGAGGTTTCTCTTTAGTATTGCAAATTATAAATACTTTATATTTGTCATAGAATTTTAATTATTTTTTTTAGTCTGTGTTTGAGTGAAGATATTTCATATCATTCCTTAACTTATTTGAAACTTGGCATTAGGGTTAACCATTTGTACTTTTAGCTACAGCAGATTTGGTGGTTGTTCATGAGTCAGTACAACGGTGTGTTTTGGAAAACAATACGGTTAGAGCCAGAACTTCAAAACACTTTACAAACATTAAGGAGTGTCATTGAACATGGTGGAGGTGAAAACTGTTTGCTTCTTTTTAGATGAGGAAGCCAAACCCTGAGGGTAACAACCTTTTGAAAGTCACAAAGGAACTGTGACAGAGCTGCGAACAGAGTCTGCATTGCCAGATTCAAACATGTAGTCAAACACCATCTCTTTTTTTCTAAGAAATATCAAGCGATTTGTAATGCAGTGTTTAAAAGAAACATAAGAGAACTTACAAGGATAATAGCAACACACTTTTTAAACTGAGGACGGGCGGGGAATAAAGGATTTTAAAGATAGCATTCATGTTTTCATGTAAAGTGAGTCTATTAAGAATTTTTTTCGTTTTCTGGTGAATTAAACTGTCATCTTCAGTCTTTTTTTCAGATTGCTAATACAGCCTGCCAGTAACTTTCTTTTATGTTAAGTCTAGCAAATACTCTTCTATCACATTCTCTTTTTACTCTGTATGATAAAATTCAATGTAAAATAAAGAGCTATGTGAGATGTTCTGGGGTATTAACAATCTGCATTGTTAGTGGGAAGCCTGTATTAAATATTTAAAGGCTGTGGGATATTAGGGTCTGTTCTAATGGTTAACTTTTAATTAAAACAGGATGTAAATTTTTTCTTGTCTTGAATGGGATTCATGTGATTTGTTTAGCACTTGTTACAGAATCTAAGAAGTATTTATGTATAAAACAAAGATACAGAGCTTTGGCAGCTCCAGAAATCCTTAGCAGACTACTGTGGATAGCAGACAAAATGTGCAAATAGACAACCTTAGAAGTCACTTGCCAATTCTCTTTTGGAGGTACTGGGCTCAGAATGACCTAGTGGTTAGTAATAAGGCTGAGCGCCAGGAATACGCAACGTGTAATATGGACTCTTCTATCAAGTTTCTGTTTCTTTTGAGCAATCGTCTTTAGACTTGTAAAAGTGACCACTTGTTAAGCCTTTCAAATTATGAGTGCCTAAGTTGATATGCCCCAAAGATTTTGAGACTGAATGTTTGTGTGCTCCACAGAAGGCACTGGAGTATCAGATATGAGGTGTCTCAACATGAGTGTTCAGGCATCAGGGCACCTGCAGTTCACAGAATCCAGAATGGTCGGGGTTGGAAGGGACCTCTGGAGATCATGTAGTCCACCCCCCCTGCCAAAGCAGGTTCACCTACAGCAGGTTGCACAGGAGTGCATGCAGGTGGGTTTTGAGCGTCTCCAGAGAAGGAGACTCCACAGCCTCTCTGGGCAGCTTATTCCAGTGCTCTGTCATCCTCAAATTAAAGTTTTTCCTCACGTTGAGACAGAACTTCCTGTGTTCCAGTTTGTGCCCATTCCCTCTTGTCCTATCACTGGGCACCACTGAAAAAAGACTGTTCCCATCCCCCTGGCACCCTCCCTTTAAGTATTTGTAAGCGTTAATAAGATCCCCCCTCAATCTTCTGTTCTCTAGACTAAAAAGACCCACGTCCTTCAGCCTTTCCTCATAAGAGAGATGCTCCAATCCCCTAATCATCTTAGTAGCCCTTTGCTGGACCCTCTCCAGCAGTTCCCTGTCCTTCTTGAACTGGGGAGCCCAGAACTGGACACAGTACTCCAGATGTGGCCTCACCAGTGCAGAGTAGAGTGGGAGGATGACCTTGGCCACCAGGGCACATTGCTGGCTCATGGTCATCCTGTTGTCCACCAGGACTCTCAGGTCCCTTTCCACAGAGCTGCTCTCCAGCAGGTCAGCCCCCAACCTGTACTGATGCATGGGGTTATTCCTCCCCAGGTGCAGTACCCTACACTTGTCCTTGTTGAACTTCATTAGGTTCCTCTCTGCCCAACACTCCAGCCTGTCCAAGTCATGCTGTATGGCAGCACAGCCTTCTGGTGCGTCAGCCACCCCTCCCAGCTTTGTGTCATCAATTTTTTTCCAATTGCTGGAATTTGTTCCAAATGGAATTCCATTGTGCAAGCATGGCCCTTGCCACACCATACATGGCAAATAGGAAGACTGCCAACATTCACTGTCCCTGAAGATTGGTTAGTGCTAGTAGAGGTCACTGGTACTATAGAGTTCTGTGGAACAAAATATTTTTACTTCTGAGGTTTATTTTTTTTGTATTTTATTCCATTTACAAACAAAGCCATCAGTATTCCTCAGCTTTCTAGGAAAGCCTGCCCAGTTTTCTAGCAAGCACAAATAAGTTTTTGTTGTTGCAAATCTCAAAGATTATTTCTCAACAGGGAGGAATTAAAAGAAAAATGTTTTGGTTACTATGTTCGCTTTTCTATACGGTGTTACACCTTTTCCTTTCCAGGTATCACCTCTATTTTTTCTATAATACCCACACCCCACCAATTCAGATTGAAAGTGAAATTCTGATTCTGATTAGAAACATGCTCATTTTCTGTCTGTATTTGGATACTTGCTTTCTCTGAGCTGGTTGCATGGACTCTAGCACAACGGTGTCTTTGCCCTTTTAGTCCAAGAAATAATCCTTTATGCCAATTCTGTTGGGGGAGAAAAACAACAATCCAAAGCTGATACCTTTATTCGATTAACAGAAAAAGCGTTTTTGTAACTGGTATCTTGACTTTTTTCTGGAAGTTCTACCACTTCCATGTTTGTAATTTTAGCTTTGAAATAGCTGGTTGAAAGTAAAAGCATCTCTGGGAAGAGGATAGTAAATCTGTTTCAGTAGTCTGCAATTAAAATATGTAGCTTTGAGAGAGAGAGACCTTATAGCAGCCTTCCAGTACCTAAAGAGAGCTACAGGAAAGATTGGGAGGGACTCTTTTATCAGGAAGTGTAGTGATAGGACGAGGGGTAACAGTTTTAAACTGAAAGAGGGTAGATTTAGATTAGGTATTAATGAAGTGAAGTTCTTCACTATGACTGTGGTGAGACACTGGAACAGGTTGCCCAGAGAAGTTGTGGCTGCCCCATCCCTGGAGGTGTTCAAGGCCAGGCTGGATGGGGCTTTGAGCAACCTGATCTACTGGAAGGTGTCCCTGCCTACGGCAGGAGGGTTGGAACTAGATGATCTTTAAGGTCCTTTCCAAGTCTAAGCTTTCCATGATTCTCTGATATAGCAATAACTTGGTATATGGGAATATAATTTTCTCTTATGTTTGCGTGCCAGTGTTCTTGGTTTATACATAACTTCTCAGTGTATAAGCCTTGGTGAGCATACATTTACTGTTCCTTTTTGCAGTGATCTGTTAAAGATAGGCGTTATAAAATTACCCACCCAGGGTGAAGTTATTTCTTAAGATGTTGCAGCTAGACATCTTGAGTGCTTAGGCATAGAGATCCCTTGTTCAATTCCTAGCCATTGGCTGAAATGGCAGCTGTGACAGCAGCATTTAAGGTCAGCTTACACATTTTGTTAAGCTATAAGTGCTGGAGACTGACTTAGGTATTTTATATGTAGTCTGTCTTATGTTTGATTTTTCCTGGACCTCAGTAACTGCTTTGGAATTTTTTGTTATCTATATTAAACCTCCTTAGGACTTTGAGCTCTAAATGCAACAGGGAAAGTTTGCTTATTTCTTGTATCAACTCCCTGGTATTTCTTTGTTTTGACATATCTGTATTAACTCAACGGCCATCTAAGAGAATGCGTCTTGAAGAATTGTGATTTTTTTAGAAGTTTTTTTCAATGGTTGTCTTTGGCAGACCTGTCTTGTTACAAATCCAATTTTAATTGTTCTGTTATAGAAATATCAACCTAAGGAGGAAAAGCCTCAGATTTGTTCCATGTCATAACAACTACATTGCAAATCAAAGAACTGCCATCTGGCTTAACTCCATGACTTGTTCTGTTGTTGAAGAGCTTCAGATATCAAGATGTTAGGCTTAGTGAACTGACACATGAGGTAGAGGATCTTTAAATCTTTTTAACACAAAAGAGCAGCTTCAGGAAAGGAAGTGGCAGAAGGCTGCTGCAATGGTATTGTCTTGCTTTTGCGAGTGGACTAGAAGTAATACAGAAAAAAAATGGAGAACCTGAGTCATTTTATGTTTATTGCATGAATTTCAAATATTCATATTACATAGAATTTGAAATGTTTACATTTGAAATATTTATGGTAAATATTTGTTGTAAATAGGATATAAACAGCAAGGTTGTTGGCATGTCTCTGATGCTGCGATAGGTGATATTGTTAGTGTCTTTTATCCCAAGATTGTTCTTTTCTCATCAGTCAGGAAACCTCTGTTTCTCCATTTTACCACATTGCACTGTAATGCTCAGGAGAGCTCAGCAATGATCTTAATTTTGTCAAATATAAGGAAGTAATCGTCGGTAACAGAATTCAAACTCTTCAACTCATATCAGTAAACATAGTACTTCTGTTCTAGGTAATTTTCAAACTTGCTAATATAATCATTAAAAAAGTTTCTGAAATAAATGTTTGTTGTAAAGGTAAAACCCAACTAACATTTTGGCAAATCCATTTGCATGAGAGGACTTCATATTTCTTTGTTGCTTGATACTGTTTTTAACCATGTTTCCTAGACTAAGAATACATGTATTTAGTCTGAACGTTCATCTTTTACCCAAAGTAAATATGAACCTGCAGAACAGATGTTTAAAACTATGATTAAAGGTTCATATTATATCCTTAACATTCTCACGAAAACTATAGAATCCTAATTTTTCTTTTTTTTTACTTTTGCAGATAGCTGAGACCTATTTTCAAGAGGAGGAATGTATCCTTTTACTTGGAGAAATTGTTACGCAGTATTAAAATAATCTGGCGTGATAAAACATAAAAGACAAATACTTTGCTGTTGACTCACAGGTTGTGGGTCAGAGTTAGAAAGAAGTGAACAGCCGTAATTTATCTGTGAGCGAATATACAGTATGTTAGCAAGCCCTTCTTAATCAGACAGCTGGAATACGAGTTAAGTAATAAATCCACTTCCAAAAGCTGTACTGATATGATCATTAGCAGTTGTGCACAAGCAAGGAAGTAAGAAAATGTTTTCAAAGAACTTCTGTTTTTATAGGATAAGTTCTGTTCTAAGCATTAGTAACTGGGAATATGTCCAATCTAGATAGGGTATGTATTCTATTACATCAAATAGGGCACTGTTATACTAAGAACAAAATTATTACAATAGTTGATTAGAATATGTAGTACAAATGTCTAGATTAGAATAAAAATACCAAACACCCTGAGCTAAGGGAGATCAGCAACCTGCAAACAATAACAACATGTTCTTTGGCAAATGCTAGTTAGTCAAAACGATATCAAGGTAGTTTGAGAAACTCTCATAGGAAACTATGGGTAATTGCTTCTGGGAACAGCTAGTTCAATGGTCCAGGTTATTTTGATGTGTTCCTAGATAATTCAAGTAAGTTTGGTCAAAAAGTTATAATAGTTGAACTGCTGCTTATTACTCTGATAAATGTCAGTAATTGTGGCACGGAATAATTATATTAAACCTTAAATTGTATTTCTGGAAAAGGTGGACTGGGTTTTCTTCTGTTTGCTTTTAAAGGAAAATGATCAGACTATAAAAAGAAGAGGCAAGAGTGGTAAGCCCTTAAGGTATATGTGATTCACAAAGGTGTGTCATAAATTACAAAACCTGTGCATACAGATTATTTCTTTATTATGTAATTTGCTACAAACAATACAGCAAATAGGCTATTATAATGGTTAAATAACATAGCATAAGAAACCTGGAAACCTAGCCAAATTTATTAGTCTGTAGTACAAAACCAGAGAAATAACTGTCACAATATTATAAAAGCAATGTAAAAAATAAAATATCCTTCACTGTCTTAGAAGACTGTACTTCTGTGTTGGTCATCCTAATTCAAAAGCTTCCATCAGAAGATCCAAACTATGCAGTACAAATTAAAGGCGTGGAAAAATTCAGTAGCAAATTATATGGCTCTGCAGGGGGAAATACAGTAAATTTAAAGTGCATTCAGCAGTATGATAGAAAGACAGTTTCTCTATTATAGAAGTTGCTTTAATCGAAGGGCACTGTATTTAAAGCTGATCAAAGGAAATATTTTTAATGCAATGTACACCTGATGTGTGGAATTCAACACCACTATATAATACATATTTATGAAGGATATCTCCTCTGTACTTGCGACCATCAGTTTCCTGAGGTTAATAAAGAACTTACTTGATCATGTTGCACTGTATTAATTATCCATGACAGACATTTTAATTCGTCCAGTGTAGAACTTCATATTAACAATAATTTGGGGTTTGTTGCTCTGATCCTCTAAGGCTATTTCTCTGATCTGTAATTCTGTTTCTAATAACAGATTTCTTGAAGACAGGGAATATTCTTTCCATTAGTATTGTTGTTCATAAGCCGTGCTATGTATATGTTGCATGAGGCTAACAAGAACAGCAAGTACTGGCTGTGTTTTTGTAATAATTACTCCAGTATTTTAATTAGCATGAATAATGAATTTTTTTTTTCTGTATTACTAAGAACCTTATTCATTGTACTTCTATCCTCATTATACTGTAGAATTAAATTTCAAATAGTTGGCAAAACATGGCTTTAAACAGACCAAGTAACAACTCGGGCTTGATGGAACTAGAATTATTCTGAGTACTACAAGATATATAACTGTCAGCATACCTTTGTGAATATAGTGATAACTTCAAGGTGAAAGAGCTTTTCGTACAGAAGAAAAGTAAGCAGAATCTTCAGAAAGAAGACAAAAAGGTGAACTCAGCTGTCCAACTGTGTTGTATACAATGGTTGAAAAGGGGGAGGGTATTTTTTTAAAGTTTGAGTTGAAGAATTTTTTTAAATATACTGTCTCCAGCTGGGCACTAGAAAGGAGCCGTGTTTTCAGTTAGTTATGGTTATTGACATATAATTGTATTTCTGGAGAGATACATGCTGATATTTGTATAACTGATTTGCTTTTCATTTCCCAGAGATTTCATTTTCTGATAAGAGTTGTCAGCACAATAAGATTTTGCTCGTTTCTTTTCTAGAACTTTTGTTGGACTTAAGGCACGTGGGAAGAGATGACTGCTGAAGAGAATAGGGTTTTAATTTTTGGAACTTTTCTCAGCTTATTTTACTTCTTGCTTGCTCTTTTCATGTCTGCTATTATTTGCTTCCTTGCACAGAAATCTGGATGCTAGACATTATTAATTTTGTTTCAGTTATTTCAAATTTCAGGTACATAATGATTGCCCTTTCAAATATGGTGCCAAATATAAATAAATCATAACATGTCCATATGTGTGTGCATTTTTCTTTAACCTTCCATTCAGATGAGAAGGCAATGAAGTTCATTAAGCTTGAACGACTGTATCATGAACAGCTGCTTGCAAATCTTTCTTCCATACAGGAGCAGTGGGGTGAGTACAGGCTAAACTAGTATGGTAGAAGAAAGAGTTAATTTGGTTTGTGTTTCTAAGTAATAGAGTATACAGCTTAAAAATCTTACATAGCAAAAGCAGCATTCATATCAGGATTTCTCTGAGCTTGTTACAAGAAAAGTGTTCCCGCTTTAGCTTTTTTCTTACACGTTTCATGAAACAGGCGCAAATAGTTTGTCATTCTTTATTAATTGAGACTTCGATTGATCCACAGTTGCTTTGAGCTTATCTTTTGTTTAGGGTTGGTGAACCTGATGTGATGAACATAAAGTGTGTTGTGAAAAAATACAGAGCTTTTTTGCATAGTCTGAAACAAGGTCGTAGAGCATACACAGAAGAGTTGTCAATATTTGTCCATTAATTAGTTTCACATACATGTTTTATGTTAAGCAAATACTTTCTTTCTAATACTTTGGGTAAAAACGATTTTGATTTAATTCAGAAAGAAAATGGAAAACAGCAGTTCCTAGTCCAGTTACAACGCTGAGGAATTCAGCTAAAGAACTGAGTGGTGAAGAGTTGGAAAAGCTTGCTAGAGTTTGCTCTTCGCACCAACAGTAAGTATAAGAATATATTACTTTGCCAGTACTAATATGGTAGCACAGCACTTGCCTACTTGCCAGTATAGGTGTTTTAAGATGGTCAGTCTCAAAATAAAAGTTGCATCCTGTTGACTTCAGTGAATTTGGTTATAAAGTGGTGGTTCTTTTTGATAGGTAACTAAAATGTTTTAATGTGGTTTGAGGAATGTATATGGACTAGATCTGAACTGTTTTCAGCAAATCATTAGTTTGCCAGAAATGGAGTTTTGAGTTAATTTGTAAGTATTTTCAGTGAAAGTAAAAACTGAGTAGTGTTAATTTAGGAAGAGAGAAACTGTAGAACTGATGGTGGTGATTGTGTCTATACCTATTGTTTTAATCATTGTTTTTAAATGCAATTGACCAACATCTCAGACTCCAGCACTCACATCTACCCTATAGGATTTTATTCCCAAATTTTCCACGTTTTAGGATAACTCCCTAATGCGTTAAGTCATTCTTGTTATCTTCTGTTGGCTTCATATGTGTTGCATAAACATTATGAAGCAGCGATTCTGTAGTTCCCTAGTGTGACAGTATTCGGAAAAGTTGTGACATCTTAGTTTGTACCTGCTTTACCTGATTCAGCAGCCTCCTGAATCAGTATATCACAGTATCACAAACTTTTGGACGGTGCCTAGGGTACTCATCTGGGCAGTAACACACAAGGGATTGTCACCATTAGGAAGGAGAATATTTGTTATTTCATGGGTGAATGTCCTACCTACTAGATGTTGAGTTTAAGGAACAGATGGAAAAAATTCTACCAGCTGCCACTGAAAAATGGTGAGCCAATGATAATAAGGAGACTAACCACATGCAAAGGCTGTGAAAAGACCAACCTGTGATGGGGGGAGATGCTGTCAATCAGATGGGGAGAGAGAACTTTTTCAAATACATTTGCATTGGCTTAGCCAGTCTGGCTGTAACAAAAGCCAAAATGCTCCTGTTATTCATAGAGAATATGATTTGGCTTTCACATTTTTTTCTTCTGGGTGACCATAGAGAAGTTTGAAAACACCCAAGCTGACTGCCAGAACCCAGGCAGGGATTGCTTCTTTGTAATCTGACTGCCTTTGGGAGGGAGCCCCCGGAAAGCATACTCCTGCATTTCCACAGGAGGAGGAAGCAGCTCTACCACTGTAGCTGCATGTTACACCCACAACCTGCTGCTACTCAGAGATTATGCTCTGAGTGCCTGCAGGGTTCCTCAGCCTACATTTCCTTGCACATGACCTTGCAAGCCCACAGAAAGATTAAGATTCAAGTCTATTGCAATTTATATGCTGCAACTAGCAGCACCTCCAGATTGTCACCTCAATTGTCACCTTGTTGAGAATAGCTGTGCTTTCTTCTTCTAATTCTTCCGTGCAGCCTCACTTGAAAATACAAAATTTCAGTTATGCAACATCTTTCCCTGTTCTGAGAAACCTGTAATTTGACAAAAATAAAGGCCTGTGTTCATTTGCCATGATTAGTTCTCTGTATTTAATATTATTACTCTTCCACACTCTCTAGGCAAAAGCCTATTTGCTTTTATTGTTTCTTTTTTTTTCCCCCAAGCTTTAATCTTAATTTATTTTGTAATT
The DNA here is from genome assembly GCA_008711295.1 of Anarhynchus alexandrinus. Classification (NCBI taxonomy): domain Eukaryota; kingdom Metazoa; phylum Chordata; class Aves; order Charadriiformes; family Charadriidae; genus Anarhynchus; species Anarhynchus alexandrinus. The sequence continues at coordinate 63,257 of VUYV01000577.1, read as the reverse complement.
GAAATTATAGCTCAATTTTTAATTAATAACATGCAGGCCTCGGAAAATGTGAGCATTTTGCTTTTGTAGTTGAAAGTAATGTAACTTTTTCTGATACTAAAGGTCTACAGCTACATACTACACGCGTTTGTTCTTTAAAGATAGTTTTGAGTGTCCCTGATTTGAAGCTTAAAAGGTAAAATTTAGAAGTCAATGTACCTTTTAAAAGTTCTTGTTAGAGTATGAACATCAATACTTTTCCTTCTTGTCTCTCCTACTTTTATTTCTTTTTCAGTAGCTTTAAACAAAATGCTCAACGTTCTGTCTTCACTGCTGTATGAAAGGCTGTAAGACAGATTGTGCATGATAAAATACATTGTGCATGAATCTCTACACAGTTTGCTAAGTCCACGCTGACTGTTAGCAGTGCTGACTCGCCTGTAAATCCCAGTGGAATCAGTGGGAGCTGCTGTATCTTACAGTACCCAGAAAACGTGTCCCAGTGTAAACAGTCTGTGGAGAGGGAAATACCTTTTGCAGGTTTTCTTCCATTCCTCAATCTGTGTTATAGTGATCAGTATTTTTAATACTCATAGATACTGAGTTCTTACATGATTTTTCAAGTTGGTAGAGTTCCTTCTGAGCATAAAGTTTTACAGGAATTTAGATTGCGTGATATGTTACAGTAAATTTTCTCATGACTGCTTTCTCAATTAGGTGGAGCAATGTTTGGGCTAATTGGTCATCTGATGATATTCACATATGGTACAGATCTGTGCTTGAAAGTATGCTTAACGTGCTGACACTGTTTCAGTGTAAGAAAAGTTCTGTGCTACTATTAAAGCAGAGCAAAGGCTTATAATATTTCTATGACGTTTGTTATGAAGAATGTTGCTACTAAGTTGTTTAATTTATTTTTCTTTCTTTATTGCTGCAGGCCACAGGCATCCAAAAATAAGGTAAGTAGCTGTTTAATTGAATTCTGCTTTGTCAAAGATTGCTAATAAATATATTTTTAATATTATTAGGTATAATCTTTCCAGTTTACTACAGAAACTGTTTGAAATTTGCATGTCTTAAAAAGTCACAGTTTTGCTGTTTAATTCCAAAAATTACAGGAAATACTATCATATTTTTCAGCTAGTAGCTCCAGAAAATACATGGGAAAGCAGTTGTTTGCTTCAGTTAATGGAGTCAAAACATTTAAAGGAAAGAGAAACTGCTGCTTTTAAATCAGGTATGTGTGTGTGTATGTACATGTGCATACATTTGTTTTAAATACTATCCTGTAATGACATATTCCTATAAATACTATGAAGCTATTTCATTTGAAGCTGCAGCATTTGTTGGATTCCCACAGATTCACCCATTTGTGCAAACTTTAGTTTTTTCACAACTGCACAATGGGCATACTATGCAATTTTAATTAGTCATTGATATTCAGAATTGTAATTAAAGTAATTCTAGCCTCCATCAAAGAAAGTCTTTTAAATGTGCATGCATTTATAGCAGCCTACATAAGCTACAAAATACTGTAAAGCTAGAGATAAGATACATAATTTGTATGTATAAAATATAAGGTAAACAATCTGATGACAAATATTCTGAGTTGTGGCAATTCAGTATAGTTAACAGTATTAGTAACTTTTAAATTGGATGCGATGTACTGATTTTGAGATACATTTTTCTGTAACAGCACAGAAAATTAGGAAGCTTTTGGGGGGTCTTGAAAAGAAAAACATACTTCAGTTAATTTTTTTGAGTACACACTTTTATGTCAGCTTCATTTTCTTCCTCCTGCCTTGGGGCAGTAGTTGTTTTGTTGAGTAATTTGTTACAATCACTGGGTTCTTATGAAACATTTGCAAATTAATGAATTGTTAAAATGGAGACAGAGGGGGAAGGCGCATTGGTAGACTACCAGGCTGTGCTGTATCTCTCCTCTTTTTGTGCAAGTTGCTTTTTTTGCCACGTTCCAGTTGCCAAAATTGGCCTAAACTGAGTACCTTTCCTCAAAACCAGCTAGAATTTCTCACAAGATGAGGGTTGGCCTAAGTGACCTCAGGAGGTTCCTTTCAACCTAAACTATCCTACAAGTGTGTATCAACCAGGATGTTCAGGAGAATCAGGAATTAAGAAAGATACAGAGTCACAGTTCTCCACATGTATAGATCTTCCTCATCTTCATCCTTGTTTACCATGACCCCTATACCGCCTTTTTCTCTGTCTTTGTCCTTGTAACCTAACTAAACACACAACAAACTTGTTCTACAGCTCAGAAAGCACATCAAAAGAACCCAATGCTTTTTATTTTTGGATGGTTGGAAATTCCCGTGGAAAAAAATTAGGCAGTTACAATTTTTCCATTGTTTTTATTTCAAGTGGGAACAAAAGCTTTGTGGAGAGCAGGATTTCTGAACATTTGAAACTTCTGAATTAAGGAGCATTTTTTGTCAAATACCGTAGTACAACATCTAGACATATTAAACTTAATGTGGAAGTAATTAATGGTGTAAATGGATGTTTTTTCATGCCTTTCTCTTAGTGTAACTCTTGTCAAAATGTCATCAAAATCTTTGGGTTCCTGTGAAATGTTTGTAAATTAATTAAGCTACGTCATCCCATAGAAAGCGTTTCCGCCGAGAATTTTCCAACAGCACTAAATAGTTTTTCAGTACAAGAGATGAATATTTCAAGCCTAACTGAAGTTTAAATGCTTAAGATTTGCAAAAGATGCTTTTCACAAGACTAGTGCATTCTTGAGGAAGCACCCTGACAGCTCTCTTCATCTGTTAAGGCAGCTGTGATCAATTAGCTGCTGCTGCCCCTCACTGAGTCAGTGCATCAGCAGCATGGGGCCGAATGTTTTTGTTGCAGTTAGAAGGTTTTGGGTAGGGAAGGCATCGGTATGAGCTAATAAAAAATTGGACAAAGATGATCCATAACTCTGAATTTGTACACACCACTCAGTGCTGCGCTAAAACCGTTCGAGCCATGGCTGAGTGATTTGTCCTAGAAGCAATATGGCCACTTGGGACTGGTTCTTGATTTTTGCCTGAACCCCAGCAGAATCCTATGCTATAATAACCACACAGTTCGTAATTTTTAAATTAACCTGTTCAGCATTAGCCTAAATAAATGGGCCTTCTCATTGAAAACTTAGAATGCTTGTCTTCTGCTTTTTGGCTGGGATTCTTTTCTCTACATGGTGAAAAATGAGAAGTAAATGTGTGAACTTTTTCTTCTTTTCGAAATTTATCTGCCAATCTGCAGGGAGAACTACTTAACTCACTTAGCTGCTGGTAACAGAAGTCGGACTTACAGTAAGACAGGAAAAGGAAATTCTCAAGTGGTTTGAAGACTGTCCTTCACATGAATTCTTATGCCCAAAATAAGAATTTATCTAGCAGTTATCAATAAGAAGTAGTACTGACTTATCCGTAAAGAGATACGTTACATTGTAGAGAGTGTTGTTCTGTCTATGGTAACATTTTTGAAGTAAAATCGCACTTCCTTACTAATCTAAAGCAAAAATTACTCCATTGACTTAATTCCCAATGACTTGGGAACATAGTTTGACCCTCTGCAGACAGCTGATCCTAAGAGTTCACGATTCCTCTCTCCTGAGGATACAGTGACCAAGAAACAGCTTTGTAAGAAGCTGGGTAGTCAAGATTCCTGGGAGAGTCACTGAATTAGTTTTCTGCCTTTCTGACCAAAGGTTGTGAATGGTCTGTTCTGTTGCATTTTCTTTTCTGGCAGATTTTCTCTTTGAGTCTACAACCAGAGAGAACTGGGCCCTTAAAGCCGTGTGTGTGTATTAAAAGATGAGATTTGATACATCCTGTATCCATTAATTTCTTCAGTTTCTGACTGAAAGCCTTAATAGCCTTAGTGTTAACTAAAGGTAACCAAATTCATGTGTTTCATGAAACCTTTTCTAATGAAATGGTGAATTTAATAAAACCTTCAGCATACGTTTGCAGTGTGTACACATAGACCTGTTTCCAAGGTGGGGAGAAACTGCTTATATGCTGTTTTCTTTTAGGTCATATGGGATTTGTTTTTAAATGGGGAGAGGGACAAAAATAGAGAAGTGTGAATTGTCCACTGGTAGAATGCCGTAGGTCAGTACTCTCTTTGCTAGGCTGTCGTGGATTAACAGGATAAAAAAGTGGTGGTTACAGGTTTCTGTGATGAACAAAGCAAGTGTCAATTTTAAAGTAACTGTTTGGGGAAAAAACATATCTTAAATTACCATAAGTGCTTTTGTTGCTAGAAAATTTTCAGTAGACGCTTTGTTATATATCCGACAGATAAAAATTACTGCCAAGTTGGTGGGTACGTCTTCATTTAACTTAGTAGGTAAAAGCATCTTTTCTAATGAAGTGTTCAAGTATCCGACTTGCCTTGAGTCTATACCAGGCATGGGTTGTCTAAAGCAGTTGTTTTGAAGTAGGTGTAAAGAAAATACTGAAAGCTGCTGAAAATTTGATGTGGAATGTAACAATGATCATTACATCTCAGTTCCTGTACATGTGTAGTTAGATAACAATGCTGCCATCATTTATTACTTTCTCAGAAACAGAGCCCTGAGCTCAAGGGCCACCTTTCACGGTAAAGAATTTGATTTAATTTCTGATTCCATTTAATCTTTATTGCAATTGGGGCTGCCAACAAAGATGCCTGTTGTAATGTGGATGTATTGGCTAGGAAAAATTGACAGATGGTAACAAAATCTTGTACCAATAATCCAGGCTGTGTTTGAACTCATGACCTATATGTGAAGGGCTCAGTATCCCGTTACAAATCCCTTGAGCTATCTACTCATCTGTGTCTAATTTTCAAAAAGTCCCTGTCTCATACTCATTTCTTCTTTTAGTGTTTCATAGAAGTTAGGTTCCCCATACCCTTTCCGTTTTTTTTTCCTGCATTTTGATATGGTTGGGTATTCTCTTTTTCAATTTCTAAGCCTGTCTTTTCTATGCTACCTTGTATTTCATTATCCTTTAAAATGGGAAAATTTTAGAATTTGATAAAAATATGCAGTACAATGAATTAATGCAAGCACTTTAAAGACTAACGATTGGGACCCTGTTTCATGTAACAAGTTCAGGAAATTGCTTAGATTTTAAGTGAGGTTTTAACAGGTGAGGAAGGGTGAGATTGGCATAGAGATCTTCAGTCGTTCTTGTGAGAACGTATACAGTTAATAAGGGCATTGTTTGACCTTTTTATTAATCTGTTCATAAGACCTTTCTGCTTTTCACTATGACAAATGCAAATGAGTGTTTTCTAGAGGTGTTAATTTGTTTGAGGTTATTACTATTACTGTAAAAGTAGTCCTACTATAACATAGTCTTAACTTAGTTTTTATTAAAGTATGGAATAAAAGACAGTTTCTGTCATAGCTAGCTTGCTTTGGTACTCTAATGCTAACCTCCTCTTTTCCCTCTTCATAAGCCTAAAAGGGGAGATTTTGCTTTAAGCTTCTCATAATGGCTGATGTCTAATAATTTTATTGACAACTTGGGCTAACGATATACTCCTTCATCAGCAGATCGTGCCAATAGTAGGTGAATTTACAAGCTGTGTAGCATTCTCCTTGTTTCTCTTTGAAATTTCAGATAAGAAAAATCCGTTTTCATTTGTATTGTAAATATGAATACTGAAATAAGATGCATTCAATTGCATTTGTAATATATAGACTAACTTATGTATCCAAAAGGCAACATCTTTTTATGCATTCCATTATGAAAATATTGTAATTGGATATTTAATTTAGCATTAACCAAAGGAGTTAGCTACCCACTTGAAAGAATTGAATTTAAAATTTATTAAATTAGTATGTTTTCAGTTTCTTTAAAGAAAATGCAGGTAGTTCCCTGTGTGATAGCTACACTGGCATCAAAATACAGTCTTCTGTAATTAAGTGCATTTGTCTGAACTCCAGTCCTCCATGAGATGCACTCACATAAAATATGCTTTAAAAGAAATGTGACTGTTCAAAAAGATACTCACATACATATTGTGCTTGAAGTATGGGAGTAACTCTTTTCAGGGGGACACTAAAGCATGTGATTTGCCTGCAAGAATGTGTGGAAGTACTTTGCTGAATCAGGAGTCAGCTTTTCAGACTAACAAAACTTTTTTTCTGACTGGAGCATAAAATACCTGCCCTTTATCGGACTGCATTTTAAAGCATTAGGTTACAACGTTATCAAATCACAGTATACTCTTTCCCCCCTGGGCTGATGCTTTGAATCATTTAAAAACACTGGAACTGTTTTTCCTGTTGCACTTAGGTACTGAAACTTGTCCTGGCATTGGACCAAAGAAAGAAGATAAACAGCTGAGCACTAGTTCTCCAGGTGAAAACAAAACTGAGACACAGACCGAGGCAGCAAGCCTTTGGGTAGCTGCAGGAAAGGACCACATGGAGGAGCAGCACTGCAGTGCTGAATCAACATTGGAGCCACACACCCAGTCCACAGGGACAGTGGGCAGGCCTTCCTCGGGCTGTTTATCATCTGGGGATGCCGGTGAAGATAACAGTTTGCAGCTGAGCGAAGGACAGCTCTCTAAGGATGCAGAAAAAATAGAAGGCACGGCTGGGGAGCCTGGAGTGAAACTCCCTCTTGAGCCAATGGTAGATGCTTTGGTTTTAACAGATGCTGATTATATGCCTACTGATTTGGTTGCTACTGATAAAGATGTGCAAGCTGATAGAAATCTGCTCAGATCAAAACATGCTGCTGGCTCTTCAGAAATTGCTAGTGGCCAGCTTGGAAATACTGATTTAAAGCAGCAACAGAAACAGCCTGATGATGATGATGAAAAATCTTCACGGGACAGAACTGCATCAAATGTATGCTCTGGGTGTAATAAAGTGTCTGAGCACGAGAGTACTGCCCCTTCACGAGTGTGCAAGGAAATACAGAGAACAGCAGGACACGAGGAGAAGGTAAATAACGAAGAGCAAGAAGATTTATTTCTCAGATTTTTAAATGGTAACATAATAGACGCTGAAGAATCATTTGCAAACTTAGCAAACCAAGAGGACTTTGACACTGTTCCAGATATTTCACCTGAACGAGCATCTTACAACTCACTGGAAGCTTTATCACTAGATGACAGCTTTTCTTCTCTTGATGAACTTGCAAGAAGGATAGAGATTGCTGAGGTAAATACTGTGAATCCTATAAAATCTTCCATGTTTATCTCAATTAAAATATTTTAGATAATGCCAACTTCAAAATGTGTTAAATATTGTTTCATATATCACTTTTAGTTTGAAAAGAAATCTATACTTATTTAATTGTCCTGAGTTAATTCAGAAAAAAGTTTCATCCTGAATTAATTCAGAAAAAAGTTTCTTTTTGCCTGTTTGCTGCCTCCTTGACCAACAGTGGTCTGTGTTTCTAAAAATTAGATTGATTTTTACATATGAGAGTGAACACCTTTTTTTTATTCTGACAGAGACTGTTAGGAGACGGGCTGACAATTCCTGTTAAATCACTGTTTCACATCAGAGGTCTACATAATGCCTATTGTGTAATATGTGGTTCGTTTCTATTCATAGGATAAAATTTACTTTTCCGTTCTTATTCCATATAGGTGAGAACTACCTATGTCATAAACTCTGTATATGAATGTACAGGTTTCTAATTTTGCCAACTTTAGGCAGTTTTGTTGTTCAACCATATCTAAGAAAGAAGTTCTAAGCCTGAACCCACCTTTCTGAAGCATTGCTGATAGGCCATAACAAGGATGAGTGCTTTATAAGCTAAATTGCTTTTCTGAAAATATAGAAGATTTATTGCTTTGGGACTTTTTTGGGAGAATGTATGATGACATCTTTGCTTTGTTTGTCTTCTGGTTTTGGTGCATTTGCAACCATGGGACCTTAAAAGCTTTTTCTTTAAATGAAAAAGTGAGATTATTGTGAAATGATGTGATTCCACACGCTGGAGGGGGAAATACTTGTAAAAAGGTATCTCTTAGTTCATCTCTATTTTTAATGCATTTAACAATACAACATCCCTTGGCAATAAAGTAACAGTAGTTCTCTATAGATCAGAAGCTAATGCACAGAGACCAAGAACCCATGATCACTCAGGGACAGCAGCCAAGCAAGGAACTAAATACTGGGGATCCATGATGATGTTATTACATGTTTGGCAAAATCTCCAGAGCTGGAAACAGAGCATTTTGTTTTTTCTCCCCACCTAAACAGCTGCTTATCTCCTTTCCAAGATCATTTATCCTGACCTGTCCCTAAAACACCTTGTCTTTCTGTGGGATGTCAGGAAGCATACCACATACCAGGTCTAAGGGCCCTACGCACAAAGCTGTACACAAGCTCTTGACAACACACAGAGGCGGAAACCCACACACATGCAATCAACCTTTGCACTAAATCCATTGTCTTGTGTTCACTTAGAGGATGGTTTTGAAGAAGAGCGTTTTGTTGGCGGTCTGTGCTAAGCCCATATACATGTATAGCAAAAGAGTAAGTTAAATAGGATTCGCTCTCTTTTGAGCCCAGTGAAAGGTCAGCATTTAAAGCTACAGGAGAGAACTGTTCTGTTTCATGTAGAAAAATCCTAAATTAATCCTATAGCAACTATTTTTAAATTGCTATGTTTGTGCCGTTTACATTTTAGAGGATGGGATAGGAAGCAGCATATTGATACTGTTAGAAAAATTATGCTTGTATCGATTGGCCTAGTGACTGACTACGAAGATGCTTTACAGGGAATATAGTTTCATTTCTAGTTTGCTAGGACTGCCAGTACTCTGGTGGCAGAGTTGAGTCTCTGGAGAGGAAAAAGTACCTTAAGTCTTTCCATAGTACTTTTTCTGGCCATATAAGGCATAATGTTGGCTGGCAGTGGTGGGAGTCTTTTTGAATCGTTCTTAGCAAGAGACCGGAGTTGTGTGTGATGCAGCGGGTGTAAATCAGGGAGAAGAGAAGAAGGATTAATCTCAATACTGATTAAAATTTGTAATATGCAGTATCCGGAGCTGTTTTGCAATGCCTGAAACCTCTAGGTGCCAGCAGGATGAGTTAAGGACAGCACAGCAGCTTGTATTGTTTCATTGTACACTTACAGTTTGTTTTTCCAGTTAATCTTACCACCTATCATTACCCTTGGGGTTGCTTTTCAGAAGTGATGAGCACCTACAGCTTCCCTGGAAGACACTAGGAATTGAGTGCTGATAAAGCAGCACTGTTAACTTGCTTTCACTGATTTTGTTTTAGTGCTAAAATAAGATTCCACTGATGTTTTGAGAGGCAGACTGATCTTTGTGCCCAGCCATAACACTTCTTCCTTTCTTGTCCTCCTGAAGCCTTTGAAGTTGCATTCTTCGGGCTGTGGTCATCTTATAACATGACAATGTTTTCCATACAGTAGTTGTGAAAGGAATACCTAGAAAATCCATTGGTAGCCACATGAATGAAATGAAATTAATTACATGAAATGTACCAGTGTGACAGTAAAAAAACCAAAAACATAAATCAATTTGACTGTGATAAAACTTGTGGCAATTTTGTAAATACTCATAAATAAGTTAGAATGGAAGGCAGAAGTAAAAATTATTTTGAAATAACCTACATACAAAAATCATATGGTAGGACAAAATTTCATTAATATTCTTCAATGGAGGTTTAATATTAGTTTATTGAAAATGGGGAAAGGTAAGTAATTGTGTATGTATTTACAGTTAGGAAGTTTTATTTGACCCCATATTGACATCAAAGAATCCTCTCATGTAGTTCTCTAATTTTGATCCTTTATGTCACTTGCTTTTAGTCTACCGTTTACAATAACTAATTACAAGACTGAAAATCAACTAAATTCTGACTCTGGCTTTAAATAATTGCAAAACTAAAATAGTACTTTACATATTTTACCGTCCCTTATAGTGGGTATTTCTTTGCTGGCACAAACATGCAAATGGTGGAAAATCATTGTCATTTTATAGAAACTAGATTCATGCAGCTAACAAAGAGCTTTGAAGCACAGTCAGCAGCTGGCAGCAACAGATATTAGAAGTATATAACCTCTTCTTAGATCTCTTTGCTATCATTTCTGTGAGAATGAAATGACACACCAGCAGTTAAACAAACCGTAACCTCAATAATGTAAGTGGCATTTGCCATATGAAATAAAAGTTTATAACACTTTTTATCTGAGTGATGATGAGGGAAACGAGTAAAAGCCGAATGTTTTTCCTTATTCAAAAATTATCATTTGAAATTTCTTTCAGAAAGCAAAGATAGTGAGACCCTACCACAACGTAAGGTAATAGCTTTTGGTTGGCACTGTTTGTACACCGAGACTTTAAAAGTAATGAGTATGTACTGACTGGCAGCTGATTTGATTGCAGAAATGAAGTCTCCATCTATCTGTACTAGGTCTGGAGACAATGCCTTGTTGAGATCCCCTGTTCTCTTGTACGGCTTGGCTCCTGTAGTTTTGAGTTTGCAAGAATTATCCTTCCGTAAGAAACACTTACACGGTATCGGAGCTATTTATTGGTGTATAAAGGAGCCCCGGTACTTGCATGGCGAGCATATCAGCAGAAAAATGGTTAGAGTCTGATGCTGTGGTATGAATAGCAAATCTGCTAAGGTAGCTTCTTTTCAAAGTCAAATTATTCATGTATCTAATGTATTTTATTAGCGAAGGGGTTTGTCTGGTGCTTATAGCTTAACTCAGGGCAGTCTTGCTTTTTGTCAGTTTGTCATGCAGTTATGGATTACCGCTTTAAAAAAATCTGGTATTGCTAGAAACAAAACTGTAGGCCTTTGCCAAGTAACTGAGTATGGAATACAGCCCTCAGAAGAACAGACAAACAAAACTCCTCCTTGAGTAGTTCTCCGCATTCAGACCAAAATACTTTATTCAACGAACTCTTCTTCCTAGATCCCAGTTTGCAGTGACCCCAGTTTGGGGTTTTTTATTTACTTCTGTATGCCACGAATGATTCCAATAGTCACGTTAAATCTGTTTTCTCTAAGAGCTTTAAGTACAGGACCTTATTTTCATAGTTTTGTCTAATATCTTTATAAATATATATATACATCATATTTGGCAAAAATATGCATAATGTAAGAAGTTTTTTTAATATTTTATTAGTAAATGCTGTTTTAAACAGAGAAGAGAGATGTAGTTTAACTAGAGCTTATTTTTTCTTATTTTGCAGCCAGGATATTAAACTTTATCCAAAAAAGTTTAAAACTTTTCTGTGAAGCAGAATAATTTTGTATTAATAGTGGTAAAAAAGAGAAAATCTAAAATATTTTAACAGTTTCAATTAACCAACAGTCATTGCTGCTTTCTTTTTTGACTACGGGTCAAAGTGCCACCACAGACCTGTATGCCATTTTCGGTTCCTGTACGGTAATTATAGAAGCTCTGGTCAAAAGATTTTTTGAAGGCCATCAGAGTTAAGTGAGTAAACTCAGTTACATAGATGCTCCAAGAGCATTTTTTGTGTAATTATCTAACTTAGAATTAAGAAAATGTTCGGTGTTTCAATAGGGTCCTTATGTAGTTTTTTTATGTAACACAGAGCTGTTTGCAGTGCAGCCTGGATGCAAGCCTACATTTTTTCCTCCTGTGGTTCGAGTCAAGCAGAGGCTTGACTTTTGGTCAACTGCATTAACCACAGTTCCCTCGTTAACTTCCAATTTAAATAATGTATTCTGCTTTTTTAAATTCCTCCTGCCTCCTAAAGACAGGGATGGAAAACTTCAAGTCTTGCATGGCAGCTAAGTCCCTCTCCTTGGATGTTTGATTAATGGGAGATGGATCTAATACAATCAGTTTGTATATTGCTTTGAAATCTTTCTAAATGAAAGGTATGGTAGAAAAATAGATTTACAGTTTTCTTAATTGAATGAGATTTTATTTGTAGCAAGATGAACCCTATTCTTACATGACAGACTTACAGTAATGACATTTTTTGTGACTGAAAATAAGAAAAATAAAATGTGGTGATGTTTGCATTAAATATTTTTGAGCTGCAGTTGAGAATATGGTAGAAAAGAAGGTGTAAATAATGCTTTATGCAGAATTCCATATGTTTGTATTTGTATTTGCATTTTAACAATAAACTGTATCTTGATCAGGAGGCATAGCTTTGTAGGTCCTTTGCAGAACAAACCAAAAAACTTTATTACATGACTCGTGAAATTCAAAGGCAGATGAAATATTCTAGGTATGCATTACATATCACATAAAGGAGACATTCTTAAAAATATGGTCTATGACTTTTTTAGGACAGGAGAGTAGCACTAGCCACACTGATTTTATTGCAAAATCAAAAGCCCTTGCTCCCCCTTTTTAAGCAAAAGAAGATGTTCAGAGTAGAAAAACCTGTACTGTGTCAATTAATTCTTTATACATTTAGAAGTAAATCCTGAAACATAGCCATATAGGCTGACAGGGACAGTAAATGAACCTCATTGTAGCAAGACTCTCCTTCGCAAGCCTTTTACATAACTGTAATCACTGAAACACACATTTCCACATAATCCTGTCAGAGATAGCCTTCTGGTTTTAAGCTTGGAGAAGACAGAGCTTGCGACACAGTCACTTAAAAACTACCAAGAGCCAACAGACAAAATGAAGTGTCTCAGTCTGAAATCACTACTTGCGGAATGGACCACCACATACTAATCTTAGGGCAGACTGGTACAAGCGCCCTGCCGTCCCTGGGTGACATTCCCGCCAAGTGCGAACACGCGTGCCAGGCAACAGCTAGCCTGCTGTGTGGGTGGCGCGGGAGGAACCATTGATCCTCTTTATGAAAGCAATGCCGTACACAGAAGCTTAAAATAATCTACTCTTTTAAAGGACATAATTTCATATCCGCCCTCCCAAATAAATAAGCCAAATTAATGCACTCCTACACTATCCCCTTTCCTTGTCACAACAAGGAAGCATAAGTGTTGATTTTTCTGTCTGGCTTGACAAATTTTCATGTCAGTCCTGCAAGGCTAATTTAACATTACCAGTAGAAGCTTCACCCCAGTGCACTTGTCTGTTGTGATGAGACTCTTGGTGGGCTATTATTTCTGATTCATTTGTGCCAAATAGTGGTCCTCCATATGTTGACTTAAACAATTTCTTTCCACCACCTCCACACTTCCACTACTTTCTAAGTACTTCATTGCATTGTTTCATTAAATAATCCATTCAAGCTCTTGAGCAGATAATCAAAAGGGAAAGTGAATACCAAAAGGGGAACTGTGGCAGGGATGAATTTTCACAGAATCATGGAAAGGTTAGACTTGGAAGGGACCTTGAAGATCATCTAGTTCCAACCCCCCTGCCATGGGCAGGGACACCTTCCACTATACCAGGTTACTCAAAGCCCCATCCAACCTGGCCTTGAACACCTCCAGGGATGGGGCAGCCACAGCTTCTCTGGGCAACGTGTTCCAGTGTCTCACCACCCTGACAGTAAAGAATTTCTTCCTAATACCTAATCTAAATCTACCCTCTTTCAGTTTAAAAATGTTACCCTTCCATCCTATCACTACACTCCCTGATAGAGAGTCCCTCCCCATCTTTCCTTTAGGCCCTCTTTAAATACTGGAAGGCTGCTGTAAGGTCTCCCTGGAGTCTTCTCTTCTGTGGGCTGAACAACCCTGACCAACTCTTTCAGCCTGTCTTCGTAGGAGAGGTGCTCTAGTCCTCTCTCTGATCATCTTTGTGGCCCTCCTCTGGGCTTGGTCCAACAGGTCCGTGTCTTTCTTATGTTGGGGACCCCAGAGCTGGATGCAGTACTCCAGGCGAGGTCTCAGCAGAGTGGAGTAGAGGGGCAGAATCACCTCCCTCGCCCTGCTGGCCACACTGCTTTTCATGCAGCCCAGGATGCAGTTGGCTTTCTGGACTGGGAGTGCACATTGCCGGCTCATGTTGAGCTTCTTATCCACCAACGCCCCCAGGTCCTTCTCCTCAGGGCTGCTCTCAATCCATTCTCTGCCCTGCCTGTATTTGTGCTTGGGGTTGCCCTGACGCATGTGCAGGACCTTGCACTTGGCCTGGTTTAATTTTATGAGATTTGCACAGGGCCACCTCTCCAGCCTGTCCATGTCCCTCTGGATGGCATCCCTTCCCTCCAAGCGTGCTGACTGCTCCACAGAGCTTGGTGTTGTCAGCAAACTTGCTGAGGGTGGACTCAGTCCTACTGTCCGTGTTGCTGACAAAGATGTTAAACAGCACTGGTCCCAGTACCAACCCCTGAGGAGCGTTACTCATCACTGGTTTCCACTTGGGACATTGAGCTGTTGACTGGAACACTTTTGAGTGTGGCCATCCAGCCAATTCCTTATCCATCAAGTGGTCCATCCATCAAATCCATTTCTCTCCAATTTAGATACAAGGATGTTGTGCAGGACAGCGTCAAATGCCTTGCACAGATCCAAGTAGATGATGTCACTTGCTCTTCCCTTATGCACCAATGCTGTAACGCCATCATAGAAGGCCACCAAATTTGTCAGGCATGATTTGCCCTTGGTGAAGCCATGTTGGCTGTCACCAATCACCTCCTTATTTTCCATGTGCCTTAGCAGAGTTTCCAGGAGATTTTGCTCCATGATCTTGCCAGGCACAGAGGTGAGACTGACCGGCCTGTAGTTCCCCAGGCCTTCCTTTTTTCCTTTTTCAAAAATGGGGGTTATGTTTCCTTTTTCCAGCCAGCAGGAACTTTACCAGACTGCCACAACTTTTCAAATATAACGGATAGTGGCTTAGCAACTTCATCTGCAAGTTCCCTCAGGACCTGTGGATGAGTCTCATCAGGTCTTATGGACTTGTGCACCTTCAGGTTCCTCCGATGGTCTCGAAACTGGTCTTCTACAGCAGACAGTTCCTCTTTGTCCCAGTCCCTGCCTTTGCCTTCTGCAACTTGGGTGGTGTGGTTAGAGCCCTTGCTGGTGAAGACCGAGGCAAAAAAGTTGTTGAGTACCTCAGCCTTGTTCATGTCTCAGGTGACCAGGTTTCCTGTTTCCTTCCAGAGAGAGCCCACATTTTCCCTTGTCTTCCTTTTATCACTGACATACCTATAGAAGCTTTTCTTGTTTCCCTTGATGTCTCTGGCCAGATCTAGCTCTGTCTGGGCTTTAGCTTGCCTAACCTGATCCCTGGCTGCTCGGACAATTTCTCTGTATTCCTCCCAGGCTACTTGTCCTGCTTCCACCCTCTGTAGGCTTCCTTTTTCCGGCTGAGATTGCCCAGGAGCTCTATGTTCATCCAAGTAGGCCTCCTGGCGTTTTTACTTGATTTCCTCTTTGTTGGGATGCATCGCTTCTGAGCTTGGAGGAGGTGGTCCTTGAATATCAGCCAGCTTTCTTGGTCCACTCAACTTCAGGGCTTTATCTCATGGTACTCTGCCAGGCAGATCCCTGAAGAGGGCAAAGTCTCCTCTCCTGAAGTCCAGGCTAGGGAGCTTACTGTGCGCACTCCTCGCCGCCCTAAGGATCTTAAACTCCACCATCTCATGGTTACTGAACCCAAGGCTGCTTTTTTTCCACCTTGAGTTATTGTTAAAATTATAGGCGTTTGGGGTAATCTCCTACCTAGATGAGTTGCAAACTGCGTTGCAAATGTGGTATGTTTTCTTATCTGTGGTGCAAATGTATAAAGATTACTTTTCAATTTAACAGATGTTATTGTTGATCTACAGAATAAGTTTTAAAAAGTGCTACTCAGATTTATGAAGAGATGACTAAGATTTTTTTCAGGTAAAGATGATCTCAAGATAAAAAATGGCATGTCTAAATATGCTTCCTATTTTAATTTCTGTTTATCTCTAGCACACCGGGAACTGCTTGCTTAGGAAAGCATTTTTCTCCTGATATTTCCCCTACTTTCATTTCTCTAATAACTAGGAAATTACAGGCTGCTCAAGCTGGCGTAACATAGTATTACAGCTTAGCCTATACTCTTTCAGCCAAGCTAAATGATGTAGCAAAGGAAAGAGAAGTTACAGTTTATTGACTTCTTGACTGTATCGCTGTTTGTGCAAGCTGTTTGGGTGACCAGCCTGTAGGGAAGGATTTTTGAACTGCTGCTGTGTCCAGAAAGCTTATTACAACGTGGAGCTGGAATCTATCCAGAGCATTGAAGCTTTCTTTTTCCCTGGTGTTGTCTCTTTTTGGTTTTATGGCCCCACTGTAGCTTGTTGTCCATGCTGGGGAACCAATTGCAATGCTGGAAAATTAATCTCACAATAAGTATTTGATAGTATCTGCAGGATTACATCTTTGGAGAGGCAACAGCGGTGTGTCATTGACTTCTTATTGCCCTCTGATGATGGGGTTTTTGACATGAACGCTCCTCACCGCTGCCTCAACCCATGTGATATAATAACGTGAGCTTACAAAGGAACTGTTGCAGTGAATACAAAATATGATCCAAGCAGTAAATGTATGTGTATTTAACTTTGATAACAATTAAGGGCAAGTAGTGTCAGCAGACAGCAGAATGATACTGCGGCTGTCCTGCATGTTAAGGAATTGATGTATTCAAGAAAGAGGTTCCACAAGCGCTGCAATGTTTAAGAAAAGTAGAGTGGAAACCATTTTTTAACTGTTTAGCTCATTTCCTCCTTAAAGTCATTGTTAAATAGATCTCATGCTGGATTTCTCACATCTCTTGTGCCACTCACTGTCTTTCCTGATAGATTGCCCCAGCGGAAGGATTGGTGTCTATACTAAAGAAGAGAGATGACAGGGAAGGAAAAACAATTGCTCAAGTCCAGCAAAGGCAAACAAAGAGAAGAGTGCGATTCCAAGAAATGGAAGACACGTTGGATCAAGGTAATTTAAAGCTATTAATTCATGGGTTGCGCTCTTGGGGTGCAAATGATGTTGGTCTTTTTGTTCACAAGAGCAAAGTGGGCGTTCATTGCATGTACTGTCTTGGCTTTTTAAAACTTAAGTCATAAGTGAAGGTCACTGGTTGAAGATTAGTTTACACCATGTTTGGATAACAAGGATACAGAATTTTTTTTTTTGCAGGGATTTAGTGATTCAAAAGGAAAGTTGTTTGGGTTTATGTTTATGTCTATTATTAATCTGATTTCAAACACCAAAGAAAAGTGCTTGAATGTTTCTTCTTTATTCTTCTTTACCCCTATTTCTTCTCCCTGGTGTAGACTGAAGGGAGTTCAGAGATTTTCTTAGAGCCTCTTCAATCTGACAGAAGATGCAGATGTTGTTCATGCATACAAGTTACCAAGGACAAGTGAGGTTGTGAGGATGTAGCAGCACCTCTGCAACCTCTTTATTGCTCTTACTCTGGAATAAACAATCATGCAAAGAGTTACCACAAAGTAACTGAGATGGAAAATAACCGTTCACATTAGCCTACCCTGAAGGTTTTGTCACTATCCTTACAGACGAAATGTGAGAGTAAACACAAACAGTTCGTGGTAGCACAGTCAGTGTCAGTACAATTGAGGCAAGAGCGTTTCCATTTGGTTTAGTTTCAACGCTTTAGTTTCATTTCAGCTGTTTCCATGAAGGAAGCCTTTGGTTGCGTGACATTTTCATAGTTAAGTGTATTTTGCTTCAGTGTGGAATGAGTCCACAAGTGATACCAGCAAGGACAGGTGCACAGGTTGCAGAAATGAAGCTATATAATTATTTAGGTTTCTGAAAAGACCGGGTAGAGAAACATACAGTTCCTGGTATGTGTTATGGTCAATTTGACACAGTAAGCATTATTAAGCGTGTTTATCTCCTGACCCATTCATGGTAAAAACCTATCTCAGATTTTCTCACGTGCATTCATATCGCTCTGTATATAGTCCTTTTTCACCTTTTCTGCTCTTATATTTACAGATGAAGTAGCTGGTGGCTCCTGTATTTTGCTGATCCTGCTGTGCATAGCAACTGTTTTCCTTAGCATTGGAGGAACTGCATTGTACTGCACCTTCGGTGACATGGAATCCCCTGTGTGTACTGATTTTGCAGCCAATATGGATTTCTATTACACCCAGATATTGCAGCGTGTGGAAGAACTTAAACACTGGATAGCCTTCTCATAGTTGAAATAAACAGAGACAGCACATGGAGAGCTCACCAATGGTTACTGGAGAGGCTAGAAAAAATTGTGATTTCAAGTTCTCTAACACTTGCCACCTGCAGGTGATGTGTATTTGATGATGTACTTACACTTTTACTTAGAAATCAAGAAAACTCTAGTTTAGCAATCAGGTGGCAAAATGTTCACATCTTAAGCTGTAGCAGTGTGGTATGGGAGAATAAAAAGTTATTCTCTTCACCCTTTTGAGAGTAGGTAAGTAGCTTTTTGACAACTTGAGCAAGTGACGAAGAAAGAAGAAAATGAACTGTCTTCTATATGCTCTCCCTTGCCACACATTGTGTAAGCAATCTCTGGAAGCTTAGTAAAAGGACAGCTTTAATTTACAGCTGTTTGTGCAAAAGTGTTGCCTCCAGCTATCATGCAATAAGTCTGTGTTTTATGGAAACGTTATTTTTCTTCTGAGTCTTACTATTTTCTCCATTTTAATTCTCCTGGTGAGCCGTGTAATTATTTGGGTGGAGTGAGAAGAGTGCAGCTGCATTCACGGAGCTCTCATTTGGTGATTAACAGGCTGACCCTGTATCTTGTAGCTTACGGTGAATATCATGAGTGGGATAAATCTGCTGGCAGATTTCACTAAATTTCCTGAACTTTACTCCCAGTGTTGTGTGGGCTGTTTTAGAAGTGGAAGGTTAAAAAAGAAATCACTGGTCTCACTAAACACAGAAACAAAAGTAAGACGTTTAGTAAATTATCCATGTTAAATAGTAAAGTGGCTTTGGCCAGTTTTACAGCACCTGGTAGCAGGTGTGGGGCTAACTGGGTTTTCTGTCCAGCTATGTCACTGACTTGCAGTAATCACTTTGTGCCTCGGTTTCTCCTCCATAAATGGGGAATAATGATCCTTGCCTTTGTCTGTGAATATTTATTACAAGTAGGGCTCATGTCTGATTCATCCCAGATGAGTGCACTGAACTGCGTGGCTGCAGCCTCTCTCAGTGAGTGAATGCTTACGTAAAGCGGGACTGATCCAGCAGAAGAGATTCAGAGGCTCGCTGCAGATCCGCGGCGTGTTAGTAGTTCAGGGCGCTCGTTCCAGCAGATAAAGCACATTTGCATCGATTTGCCCTGCGGTTCTGAGACCTGCATTGTAAAATCTGTTCCTTTTCTATCAGCTATACAAACCAATTTAAATCAGTACAAAGAGTCATTTTAAATGGGTATTTCTATCACTTGGTGCTCAGCCCTCCCTGTGTGGTATGTGAGAGAAACGCTGACGTGACTGTGAAGGTGAGAATTAGCTACGCAGGCCCTTTGGCCCACACTCTGGTCAAAACGTGGCAGCCGTGCTTGCACAGAGCGTGATGGCCCTGCTGAAGGTGTCAGCGTGAAACAATTCCTTTACACCTCAGGAAACAGCATTTTTGAGGGGTCCGCTTCACTCCACTCCGTGATTTCCCGCTTACTAATGTTGTATGATGCAGTGTGTTCAGGTTTAGGATATTATTTTGTAAAATACTATGAAATGAAATCTTCAAGATATTGCTCAGAATTATAACGTTAAATGATCACGCTTTCTGGCATTTGCAAGCAAATTGTCCCTCTAGTGAGCTTGATTGTTCCTAACGCACTGTTATACTTAATGGGTTTTTAAAGTAAAAGTTAAAATCACGTTTTTTCTAGAATAAATTGCATGTATGATTTCTCTTTTTGTTTTCACTGTGGAGGCTTAGTTTATTTATACTTTAGGGAGCCTCATGTGCAGCTTTATATTCAATTAGCAAATTTAAAATGCCCAAATTAATGAAAACTTTTGGTTTCGGGATGAAACTTGAGAACGATAGCTTGGTATATTTTTTGTTTGTTGTCCTCAGAGTATTATAATGCTGGGCTAATCTAAAGGAGAAAGGGAAAGACACTTTTGTATTTTAAAGTGTTACTGGCTGGTTCAGTTTATTATTTGAAGTCTGGGTTTGTTTATTTATTTAGCTTTTCTTTTAAAGAGAATCTTACTTTTCTTTTTTGGTAATTTACTCACAGAGTAATTAAAAAGCATGCATTCAGTTAAAAAATGTATTTATAGTGACTATGTAGTTAGAATATGTTTTGGGTTTATGTAACTTTGCATTGAGTGTTTCAGGATATTAAGTTTATTCCTAAAGAGACAACTGTTGATTTCAGCTTCAAAAAATCTTTTTAATTTTTTGTGCACTTCATCACCAAAAAGATCAAGAGGTATATATAGAACTATTTATTCAAAAGTATATCAGATATGGAGGTCAAAGATCCTCTAATTATAGGTTCATTTAATTAAAACTATTTTAAAATAATTATTTTATTTAAAAATGTAAAGCTATTTAAAGTCAAAGCAATTTTTAATAAGCAGTTCAGTCTAAAATCAGTGGTCCAAATCCTGGTATGTCCACTTCGTGCTATATTCCCAGTGCAAAGACTCACTAGAATCAGCAGAACTGCTTACAAGAAGATCACGAAGAGGTTGGGCACCACTCTACCAACACGTACCCGATGAAAACTGAGCGACCAGGCGTTCTCTGTAACTCAGCTACCTTACACTTGTGTTGTAACTTGGAGCATCTCTCCAGCCTTCCCAACCTATGCCAAGGTACCACACCTGCAAAGTCTCTCAGGATTTGAGGGAGCGGAAGGGGCACATACTCACAGGCTGCCCAGCTCCTGATCTGAGCTGTTCACTCCTCAGTTGCAATCAAGTGGTCAAATCTGGATCTAATTTCTGTTGGCGTTCCTTTATACAAAGATGATGGTACTAATTCTTGCTTCGTGTGACAATTCTGTTAGTGCAAATAGTTTGCATGGTCTGTAGTACATTATCAAACTTGCAGCTACCAATGTAACAAAATTTGCTTTGCGTTGAACTCCAAAGAGCGTGCAGGCAGGCCTGACGTTGGCCTTCCTGTACACTTTGTTCTCTTTAGACTGGTGGTGACATTGCTTCCGCCTGGGTGACCTGAGGGGTTAGGATCTTACAGTCAGGGAAATCCAAGCTAAAAGAAATAGTTGATTTGAACAGTTATTCCTCTTGTCTGAGGTAAAATAATACTGAGCAACAGCTAAGATTGTTATAAGTAGGAAGAAAACAGAGGAAAAAGGCTCCCCCCACCCCCCCCCCCCCGCCTTTGTGTATTTTAAAGCCCTTTGTGTATAAGTTTTTATTTATTCTGTTTCCTTCCCTGCCACTGTCTTCATGGCTGTTCTGCTTGGCAGTAGGGGAAAATGGCGTAAAACCATTTGTCCTTGGTAGGAAAATTCAGGGAATGGTTCAGTACTTGACTGCAGCTAAAAGTAATGTCTTAAAATACGACTGGATTTCAGGCTGATAGTGTACCTTCAAAGAAGTTGTGGCCACTAAATCACCTGCAGCACTCTACTAGAAACCCCCACCTTCCAGTTTGTTCTTTGAGCATAATTATTTTGAAGAGATTCTCGCGGTAGAGCAAAACCAACAAGACTTTTCATGTGGATTCAGCATATGCTGCCAAAAAGAGCTTTCTGATGACATAATTAACACCCTCACGCCAAATAGCATAGACTACACCAAGAAAAGCACTGTGCTGTAGCGTAGCCACGCTATACTGCAGGCTTGTTTTCAAAACAGTGTCAGTAAGGAAGCAGATACTCCACAGCCCAGATATGCCAGCAGAAGTTTGTAATCTAGACACACCCCGTGTTTTAAAATTTTCCCAATATCTTTGCTTTCGTACTTGGAAAAAAGCATAGCCCTGGTGACAAGCAGTAGGAAGTAGTCTAAAAAAGGGAAACTCTTGTTTAGGGTTTTCAGGAGTAAAGGGCAAGCTCGAACTATCAAATAAGCAAAGTAGGTTGGAAGTCCAGATTCTTGTGTGACTGGGTACTGTTCCACTCTATAGCCTAAAGGGATGTTACCCTCCTAAGAAAACATGTTTGCCTACTTGTACTGTAATGTAAAACCAAGACCATCTGAAAGGATTAATAACTATTTGTAACAAATTTAACTTAAGCTTCCTTTAGCAAAAGGAGTAAATAATTGTGTTTGAAACCGTCACCCAAGCTTGTAATTTAAACACTGTAGCAAAAAAAATAAAAGCTGTCCCAAAGAAAATATATGAACCTTTTTGGGTACTGTGATTTCTAAATGTATAAAAAGACCGAGATGATTTTCTGCGAAATTCAAGTAAATGAGCAGTACCTCCAATAAGAATCTCATGGTCAAATCCAAACCAGAATGGGAAATGAGGTAAAACACATAAGGTTTGGTTTGGGTTTTGTTGTAATGTAGTCTGCCTGGGTGGGTTGGTTTGTCTTTGCTTTAATAGCTAAACAAAAACCCAGCTTCCTCACAGAGCCTGGTTCCTCTAGACGGGTGGGTTTAAAGTACTAAAATGTTGCCTTACTGCATCCTTCTGAAAACAAATTGACAGGTGGTAAGTTTCAGAATTCCTAGTAATTGGGTGGGTGACCTGCATAGAGGTCACAGGTCAATCTGCTCTTTGAGTTCAATTAAATAAATAAAAAACAATTCCAACAGTCCCAAACAATTCCAACTCAACCCAAGTCAGCAGCCTCTGATTTGAACAGGAGCACGCCAACACTACATTTTGCAACATCCCCCCCTGCCTCCTTGGCAATTCCCCCAAAAGCCATGGAATGAGGCCAACCAGAATTTTAGAATGCTAAAGAAGTAGTGAAATCCTGAGAAAATTAGGCAGTTTTACACATTTCGTTTTGGTTTTATTATATTTGTGTTGTTTTCAAGTTGTTCGTCACAGTCAGAAAAAGTGAGAACTACAAATGAAAAAGGAGAAAAAAAATAAGAGATTTTCATATAACATCTCACAGCGCCAAACTAAATCATAATATCTGGCAGCCTGGAGGTGTGGCCTAAGAGTGGTCTTTATGTGTAGAAGTAAATTGCTGTTGTAAACAGTTCTTCTGTAAAGATTGACATCTGGTTTCAGGAAGACAAGCAGCTGGTCTTCCATTTCTGAGTCTTCATCTGACTCCTTCCCAGAAGCATTGGTAATCTTGAGGAACCTGGATGGGCTTCCAGAACTGGCCAGCGCTTCTGATTGCCAAAAGACAGGCTTTGCCTTAGGCTTTGGCTTTGTAGACACAGCTGTGCTGATTCAGTGCTACTACAGACTGAGTTCACTGAATCTGCCAGTCACTGCTTTCATTCCTTGGTTCTCCTCAACAACCTTCTTGTGAACAGTCTTCTATCCCTGCCTTTATGAAGAGCTGCTGCAATCTCCATGTCTTCATCCCAACGGATTCCCTTTTATTCCTCCTGTCTCCCTCATTCATAGGATTGTAAGGTAATTGAGTTAGGAAGGGACCTCAGAAGTCTCTCTAGTCCGACCTTCTGCTCAAGGCAGGGTCAACTGATATCAGACCAAATTGCTCAGCCCTTTATTCAGTCAGGTCTTGAAACCCTCCAAAGATGGAGACTGCACAACCTCCCTGGGTATATTCCACTGCTTGGCTGTCCTCGGGGTGAAAAAGTTCTTCTTTATACCCAAGACTGAACCTCTGTTTCAGGTTGTTGTCTCTCATCCTCCTGATGTGCACTGCTGTGAAAAGCTTCTTAGTAACCTACTCATAGTTACTGGAAGGTTGCTACTAGGTCCCCCAGAGCCATCTCTTCTCCAGGCTAAACACTCTGTTTTCTAGCAGTGTCCTCCTGATTCTTCTTCTCACTTTCTTGTCCACAGCAGTTTCCTTCCTGATGGGGATCCAAAATTCTCCTATTAGAGTAGGGATCCTGCGTACTTCTGCCTTCCGCTTCCACCTTACACTCTCAAATTCAACATCAAAATTTTAAAATCAGTAATGAGGCCACAGGCAAAACTGAAATAGCAATAACTACTATTACATTAAAAACTATCGATGACTCTCACTGATTCATTAGTGTGTAGCAGTGATTTCAAAACTTATGCTGATTCTTGTACTACTCTTAAACAGCTGGTGATTGAAGGATCACATACTGGCTTCTGTCTGCCTTAATGAAATAATCTAAATATTTTTCTCTAAAATAGCTACCCTAAGAAGCCTGAAATATTTAACTATAGAGTCCTTCTTTGAAAAAATGAATTTTTTAGACATTGCTTATTTGAGGCTCCTTTATGTCATTTATGATTTGTATTACTTTGAATTAAACGTCATGGTAATTATTCTTTGACATAACGTGAGCCTAGGGTTTACTCCATTCAGTAATGTCCAAAAATTGTGGTCATGTCTTGAATAAAATCATGATGGGGAGTAGATGCATGCTGTTCTACAGAGTTGCTCTGTGACAGCTAAGATGTTACAGAATTGATATCAGTCTATTTCAACCAAAGGTCTGCTTCTGCAGTTGGGTTCATCCTGAGCTTGTTTTTAAGGGCAGACAGGCTAAAATAAAAAATTTAGAGACAGCACTGAAGCACACCCAAAATTTCAAAGGCATGTCTAATACCAGACCAAAGTCCTCCGTTAATCTAAAATTGCTGAGATGCCCTTTCTTGAAAACAAGTTTGAATCCAGCTTCCACAACAATAGATCAATCAGCTCTCTCCTTGTGCATTTTGCCAAGAAACTGTCTGGCAAAGTGTCATCTTTTCACCAAGATGGGCCCCTGATGTAGGACTCATTTGTTAGGCTGTTGGGGAAGTTTCCAGTAACACTTCTGTCAAATGACAGTTAATGATTGTGTCCCATTTCATTGCCTGGCATTGAAAATGAGTTTAAGCCCCACTATTGTGCTTTCATAGAGTGATCAACTTTAAAGCTGTTACCAAAACCAACTTTCAGAGTGAGAGCTATAGATTTTTTTCAGAAAGTGCCATGTGCTGAGTACTGCAATGAGAAAATTTTACTGGTTTTCACGGTTTTGCTAAAACATGACCAGATTCCACAATTGCTGTTTGTAACACATGGAAGTGGTGCCAATGTCTATAGCACACCCCTTCAGCTGGTCGGTATTTATTCTGTTCTCCTGAACTGGCAGCCTTGTACGAGAAGGTAATGGTGCATCAGAAATGGTGGTGAAAGCATATATGTGCCAGAAGCTGAGCAACATGAGGATATTGTTACTTCCACAAAAACCTTACACCTACAAATGTACATATTTTTAATTTTCATTTAGGAACATTCATCAGTTTTCCTTAACATCTTTTTGTTAGAGAGAGACAACATTAAGTCGATTCCTCCGCTCCTTCTCCAGGAACTGGAATTGATGCTTTTTTGCCAGAGATAACATGAATCTTGCCACTTGTACGTGATGCTGAGAATCCTCATGCTTGTACAGCTTAATACTTCTGGATTTTCTTCCAGAATTTCTCATGGAATTGGTAAATAGTCTGTGAGGCTATAAGAGTAGCAAGAACATTTTCACACTACTTTTCCTGAGCTAGCTGAATTCAGTGCACTATTGAAAGGACTCGCAGAAGAGAGTGAAAGATTTGAATCACTAAGGATCTAGACACTCAATTTCAGCAAGACAAAATGTCAGCATCTAACATCATAGAAACTAGCAATGTTGCTCTGAAAAGGCCCACCACAATTAATAGACAAGAGTATGTTTGTAAAGAGTTACAAAGAAAAAAATTATATACCGAGGTTTGTCAGTGACTATTCGAAGACCTGAGGCTTTATATACAAGTTAGTAAATGAAATAAAGAGAAACAACTTCTCAAGGTTGTACAAAGGGAAAGACTGAGTATATTATGGGCAAAAGGGCTGCGGAAAAAATGTAATAAAAACCTTTGATCAAAGGTGATGAAAAATTTTTATTGGTAGGGGATGAAAACTATTTCTGATAATAATACCTATCAGTGATGTGGTTATTTTTTTAAATCAGATTTTATAGAAACAGGAAAAAAAAAAAAAAAAGCACAATATTTCCGGACACAGGACACCAGGGAGGAGAGGGACTAATGGTTAAAATACTGCTGAATTCTTTGTAGGACTCCTTAGGAGGAATTTAAGTGGTTTGTACAAGGTCATGTAGCAGGAAGAAGCAAAGCAGGACCAAAGCTTATAAATCCTGTCTTCTGATCTTCTGTCTGGTCCCAGTTCCCACTAAGACAATGCATATTAGGGAAGATAAATGGGTACCCTGTTCACATTATCTTTGTCTTCACACAGCTTTGAAGACTTTCTTTAAAGATATTTTTATATTCTCATAAATTTTGTGGTGATCTTAAGGAATGAAATTGATTCAAAAGATGAATTTCCTTTCTAGTATGCAGCACTAAGCCCAAATGCCATTTTAGAATATTTTTAGTACTTGATATCATCATACCCATGGTAGCTGGTTGCTATTTACATGTATTAAAGCAAATTGTATCAACAGACCACAAGCGACCACGTAGTATAATGGCAACTCCTATCATCAGAAAATGAGGGTCGCTCTGTCTGTAGTTACTTTGTGTTTCGCCATCTAACCCTCGCTACTTACGCTCTGTTAACTACCAGGAAAGCAACAATGCTCAGCAGAGCCGGCCCTATTGAGACTCCTATTAAAAAAATCAAGGCACAGTCTCGCAGCTCTGCTGGGCTTCACACAATACCTATCACTGTGCCAAGAGTGAGGAAACAAAGCGATGTGGAAAGAAGTAGCAGTCACCAGATTCCGCCTCCCAGCAGAAATGAAGTTCTTGTGAGGCACAGAAATGTTTTGACCATAAAGTGGATGTTGTCGTCACTGTCTGCAAATGTGAAGGATGAAAATAATTTCAAATGTTCTTGGCGTCCCTCAAAATGCCTTTAATAACCTTTTTCTTCCTTTCAATTTTTGTATTATTGAAAGCTTTCCCTTAGTTGAAGGCAAGGAAGAAAATTAAGCAATGGTAATTTTTTCTTTTTTAATTTGGCATGTACTGTCTCTTATTTTTGTCTATAAATAGGGCATTGCTTTTCTGAGCCAATTCGCTGCTGGGTATTAGCCCATGGTTTACCTACAAAGGCAAAATAGATGGCCATTAGCAGTAAGTGACTCATGTATTATAAAACAACCCCATTAAAAAGAACCATCTCTATCGACTCATGCAGTAGGATGATGAAACAATATTTTCAGTGAACTGGCTGAATTTTGCAATGCAGAGCAAGCCTTGCACAGCCCACCCACACTGCCAGCTCAGTCTGGCACTTTGTTTGTCGTTGTACTGGGACCTTTCATAACTACGATTTCCCAGTACGGAGCAGCCAGGTAGGCAAGTATTCTTCCCTTTGCTCCTTTGACCACTGAGGTGACCAGCACCTGCAGATGTCTCAAAACCAAACAGAACAGCCATGAGTTGTCTATAAAGACGTCTAGCGTTTCAGTCATGAAACTCCAAAACAGCCTGTTTTCATACACTCCCTGCAGCTAGAGATGAGGTAGGCGGTAGGTGCCTGTAAGGGGTCCATATCTGTGCAAGCCTGGAGGAGATGCTCTTTGCCACATAATTCCCTCTGTAGGAGAGCAGCAGCCATGACTACAAGTCAAATGTTCTGCTAGCAGAAGATCGAGCGGTGTCCTTCAGGACTGAGCCTGAGATTGTATTGCCTCCAGTCCAGCATAAAAGAGACTGCACAGTATGTCCTGTGGTCCTTTCAGAGGCATTTCAAAGCGATTGCTATCCTGAGCACTCCCAAAAATGTTTTAAGACTCTAAACCTGCTGGTCCTCCTTAAGTAGAAATACGTAGTAGGAGGTACTGAAGGCTTTAGGATCCCACCACAAAGGCATCATGGAAACCACAAAAATACTTGCAGAAAGTTTTGAATGGAAGCTGTGCTGCTGAGACTGCCTCAGGATTTCAAGATCATTCAAATATGAACAAGAAGGGCAGACTTCAAACAGTTTCTTAAGGAAAAAAGGCTAAGTTCTGTGGCACTTACCATCACAGAGCACTTCGCATCACAATCATGAATTCAAATATGGTTTAACAGGTTGCACTAGGACAGAGACAGGGCAAGTTTAAAATTAGTTTTTTTCTGGCTATTGTTCTGAACTGCACTGTTAAATAGCAGACCACTTGCTTTTCAGTTCTGTCCTTATACTCTTTTCTATTTTATTTTTCTCAAACCTTCATTCCTGCCTCTGAATGACATTCCCTTAAACCAATTGGCTCAGTATTTTTTTGATACGGCCAGAAAAAAAATACTGGCTGTGGCTGAAAAAGGCTGTGCTGTGACATGGTTTGAAGTAGTTAGGAGAGAGAGTTAATTAAGTGATAAGAACACAAAACTGGAACTTGGGAGGGTTTGATTTAATTGCCTGCTCTCCCACAATTTTCCTGTGTGGTCTTAAGCACATCACTAATTCTCCTGTGTTTCAGTACCCCACCTTTGTAAAGGGGACAATTCTCCTTTGATGCTCCCTGTGGTGATATAGCAATACACATTCTAATGTTCCTTATAGTGGGATCATAGTGATCTCAGAGGTAAAACATTTTAAACAATATCACAACGTGCTAATCACACTTTGTCTGAAATGGTTACTCTGCATTGTCTCAAGTAATTGCAAAGAACCCTACATCCGAAAAAGGAAGGGAAGAAAACCTTTCTTGTTTTTCACTTTCTTTTTCTGAGTTTTCTATGATAACAGCTGTTTCCAAGGGGCTGTAGGAAAGAAATACTGAAAAAATATGAAGGTACACTTTAGTATTCCTGCCAGTTTTTGTGCTGTGCCATCAGGTGAAGAAATTACATCTGGTTTTATTTTTTGTGATTTTTTTTTTAGCATCGTAATGACTACACTGTGAAATTTTACAGCTATTTTAAGCTACCTGTAGAACTATAAACTGCTTTTGCATCTTAGCATTTCCCTATGGGAATGAGGGCTAAAACCAGTTGCTTGATGGATTTCAGTATCTGGTATCTGCAGTATACAGGATTGCTAGTCCTTCCCACTTTATACTGTCTGCAATGGAGTAGAGTTTCTAATGGTCTTAATATTAGCAGTGGTTACCTGGGGCAGGGGCAGGAACAGACTGTGGAAAATATGACCAGGTTGTTTTTAAAGTGCTCATAATAGAAGCTTTGAGAGAGAATCTGAAAGTCTGTCCCGCACACTATTAGTGTTTATAGCAATTAAGCTTTTTGCTACTGTGTGACTCAGTGTACTGACAGGATTAGTGGGGATTTAGTGATTTAGATATATTTAGTGACTTAGATTCTCAGGTTCACTGAGAAATTGCCCATCGTAAGCTATTCACTGGAAATCTTGCAAACAATGCGGGGAGGCTGACATAAAGGAAAAAATGAGCCAAATTAAGGTACAGCTTCTGGTCCAAACAACCTAGAAATCCCCTAGTGCAGCCACCTCCAGAAGCACCCTTCTGTCATAGACACTAGCTGTGGAAACTGCCCTTAAGTGCAGAAAGATTCAGGCACCATGCCTGCTGGTTTTGTGGTTTTTCCCTTTTTATAAGTGAATTCCTTGTGGGGTTTTGTGCAGAATGTAGCGATTATAGCTTTTGCCCATTTCCTTCCAAATATGTACCCAGGTGGTGGCAGAGAAGAGTGACTCCATCATAATCTCGTACTGAAATAGAAAAAGAATATGGTCACAGCAGGTAGCATGCATTTTCGGTGCCATCGTTACATTGGTGTGCATCCATTTTTCGGACCCATGCATGTCCTATTCTTTTCAGTTGATGCTGGGAGTACTAAATACAGAGAAGCCACCATTTCATGCCGCCTATCCTTAGGTCATGTAGGAAAACCAGAAACGGACATTAGATGAATACTCCTATCAGCTCCTATTAAAATTCATTGTTAGATCTTCATGAGCTGAGGTACTTATCTCAGCACATCTGAGGTACTGCTTCTCAGCACGTGTCATGATTTACAAGGCACGCGTGAGTAAATGGTAAAAACCCCTTTAGTAGGGGGAGGGGAAGGGTAGGTCATGTAATTAGATGAAAATAGGTCATATGACTGGGATTTTCCGTGTGATGAAATACTCGTTGCTGCCAATTTATTCAAACTGGGGAGAGAGAGAGGAGGAAGGGATGTAACCGTATTGTCCTTTTTCAGGATATTTCTTGTTTCTCATTGTCTCTTGACCTCAAATATCTCATTCTATGAAGTCACAGACTCCTGCTGCTGCTTCTGTTACTGTGAGAGCATTGTTTTTTTAAAGTATATTACTGATAGACTAGGCTTGAAATGTCACCAGGACTGCATCTTATCATTAAGAGAAGTAATTTGCTTCCTGTCGAGTTTTCCTCCCTAGGAAGAATTTTATTTAGGTGTACCACAAATTTCCATTGTAACTACATTTGAATTTCAAAATCGTCTTCAAACCAACAAATGGCCCATGCATGGTAGCTGTACTTGGCCCAACTTGCACTAGTTTAATGCGCATTGTAGGGCAGCCTTCTCTCAAATTACGCAAACTTGTTGGCAGAGATCAAGTTTTCTAACTTTTAAAGGCAATACCTCAATATTTATAAGAAAGCCTTCAAACAGTGTAGTTAAATTAGTGCTAATCCATCACTTCAAGTGAGTAGTTTCATAAGCAGAACCTGATGTGGAGGAGGCATTTTAACTAAGACCTGAATCCACTCATTCAGTAAGGAAGGCAAAAAGAATACTGAATAGCTTCCCAGTGACTGCATGAACAGGAGTCCTTGGAGACAACAGGATATGTTAATGTAATTAAAGACAACATCGTAATACATAGGTACCAAAAGCCCAAATCATAAAGTGCAAGCAGCCTTATTTCTGGGATTTGAGGCATTGACTTTACAATCTTAATAGTGATCTTCAGAGAAGCAGCAACAGAGCTGCATTACTTTAAAACATGCAGCTCCATCAAAATCAGAACACTTTGATTATTACGCTACTTTCTTCCAAAACAAAATCATAGCAAATTGGGAAAAAGCTTTTTGATAGTCTTACAATATCATCTCTAGCTAGAGCTAAGCCAGATTTTTATATTCTCACAACTGTTCTTGCACAGAAATTCTTGTACAGGTTTGTTATTGATCTTCTAATCTTGGAGGTATGCATTTTATTACTATTATAATTAGCGTTTGAAGCACATGAGGTGTCATACTACTTGGCGGTGCACAGGTCCTGATATTACGAGGCTTCTGTATATGCTTCACTTCTGGTATATATCTACATCATTGTAAACCGGAGTCACTGAGTACACAGACAGACCTTGCTCCCCCTTCTTCCACCTCCCAGGTTCATTGTACTTACCTACAGGGAATACCAGCGTAAGAGAAGCCCTGCTCCCCAAGCACTGCACTTCTGACCCATACTTTGACGGGACATAGCTGGGGCGTAAGGGTGCTTAATGTCCCTCCCACCATTGCAGTGCAGCCCTGTAGAGGAATTTAATTTCCAGTAGATTTGACACCCACCAAAAACTAGTAAACTGCCTTGAGACACTCTTAACTTAAAAAAAACCAAAAAGTACTAAAAAAGAGAAAAAGATCTTACTGTTATGATTTGATACCAACATGAATTAATTTCAAGCGATCTCTTATTTTTTCAATAAAAGACATACTGAAAGAATTCCATAACTGGCTGCTATAACTTTCCTGTTGTTTCTATATCTTACAATCCTGGTGTAAATTTTATCTCTGATTCTTATAACACTGCAGTTCAGAAACTGGAAAGCATCATGACACTGCCTAATTCCTTTTCATGACACTGACATCCTCATATTACTGGTTTTTCCCTTCCAGGTGGGTTAGCAAGAGAGGCTGGAAGTCTATTTTAATAGCAGTTTCTAATTTTCCTGCAATTCATATTTTTTGTGCTGGCTGGGTAATTTAATTTGTTGTTGACCTAGTTCCAGTTACAAAAGATTAGAGTATTCATTATCACATAAGTTTTATCCTTTGGCCCTTAAAATAATTAGACTTTTTTTTAAATATATGCTATAGAGTATTAATAATCTTACGATATTTTGTTTATTGAGTTCCTTGTTTCATATGAAAACATTTTGTTTCTACACAGCTTTGATGATCTTTTTTTTTTATTTGTAAGGTGTAATTACCACCAGGAAGGGTGATGCTAAAATTTAGCCATGAACTAGTATTTGATCAGCATGGCACATGATGTTGTTGTCACAGACACCACGGCTTCATTGGATGAATGTTTCCCTCCAGCAATATCGAGGCAGAAGCATCCACTGTAATTAGAGGTTTGAAACCTATGTTGTGTAATTGGTTCTGCTACACTGCACAGAATAAGTGTCCCTTTTAAAAAGTGGAAGAAGACAGTAAAACAGGTTATCTGAGTGATTCTTGCTAGCTTCCTGCCTGTCCTGTCATCCCCTCTAGGTGACTGGTTCTTGCTTGCTTGCTCGCTCTCACTTTGGCAGTCCTGGGAGGAGCAATCAGTTCTCTCAAAGCTTCTTGGCAATTTGTCTGACTTCTAACAGGTTTTGGGGAGGAGCAGGATGCAACTGACCTTGGACAAGAGGTTGCAGCTGTAAGGGTGATGGCTATGACTTTTTTGGTTCCACCTATAATGGGAATTTGCCCTGGTTCCATCAATGCTTGACTAATTTCCTGGACAGCTGAGCCAGCATAAACCTCTGGTGCAGGTAAGGAAAACAAGATTGTTACTAGTTATAAATTCCAGTGGACTTGAGGTGAGTTCAGCTTTTTTTGACTATGCTTGAGATTTGGATGCAGGTCCAAGGTATTGCTGCTTGGCCAGAAGTTTGGTGGAATCTTGGACAAATTCCCAAAACACCTCCGGGAGGTTTCTAGGGTGGCAAGATCCACAGAGCAACATTCCTGGAGCTGCTCAGTGATTAATGATGAAGTCTGTAATAACAAGTTCATTCTAAATGTTTCTGCTGTTTTCCCTTCTAAGCATGTATTTAGAAACAGTCCGTGGAGACCTCTGTGTCATCCATACCCATCAGAGTCCTTGGCCATTCTGTTAGGCTGCCGCAGGGAACTATGTGAATGTGGGAGAAAGGCAGCTGTATTTAATAGTGAAGCTAGCTCAGCCTGGGAGAAAGCAAAAGGGCCCGGAGGAATGGGAGGGAAAAAAAACTGAAAACATTGCAGCTATGGCTTTTTGGATTTGAATGAGAAACTCCTCATGAGCCTTATTTGTAAGGGTCGTTTAGGGATATCCTTTTTGCAGTCCAGAATCCTTATCTGCTGCTAAGTGATTACACAATGTTAGTTGAGATTTCAGACATTTTATGCAATCAGTTGCTTCTAGGAGACTGATAATCAGAGCTGAAGGCCTCCTCTGTGTGTTGTATTTCCAGCTCTCCGTGTTTTATCCCAGGTCCAACAGTATTTTTGTAGTCTCGACTAACGGGTGTATATTCTTAGTAGAGCAGGAATTTTTAATATAAAAATTTCTGTCCCTTGTGGCTATGGAGAACCATGTATTTTAAGAAGCTTGAAGACTCAGAAACTACAAGTTAAATATAAAAAGCCTCATCTTCACTAAATTTGTTTGATTGTTTTTACTACCTATT
The DNA here is from genome assembly GCA_008711295.1 of Anarhynchus alexandrinus. Classification (NCBI taxonomy): domain Eukaryota; kingdom Metazoa; phylum Chordata; class Aves; order Charadriiformes; family Charadriidae; genus Anarhynchus; species Anarhynchus alexandrinus. The sequence continues at coordinate 29,760 of VUYV01000577.1, read as the reverse complement.
CATTGTATTTGAATATTTCAGGGTCAGTATTTATTGTCCATTACAGTGTACACAGATATTACTTGTTTATGTCCACAAAATAGTGTTAAATCAATCAGTCAGCAAACCAGATATTGCAAAGATTAAGAGGTTATTAAGATGTCTTGCATCAAACCCTAACCCCAAAGTCCTTGGGAAATTGTCCAAGTGTTATCTGAGGAAGACAAATGCCATGCACACAGGAGGACTTTTTTTAGTTATTTGCAAGCAAAAATTTGTGCTTCAAATTTTTGAGATGCTTGTGCAGAATCAAAATGAATTTGTGGTAATATTGTTGCCACATCAAACTGAGGAGATGTCCTCTCCCTCCTTGTCCATCAGTAAAATGTGGGTAACTGTGTGAGGTCATGTGGTCCATGTCCTGCCCACAAATGTGGCACTTTCAGGTGCACCAGAGAGAATGCAAAGAGGAAGCAAATTAGAAGAGGACACAAGTGGAGGATGGAAACAGAGGGAGTGGGCTCTGGGCAAAGCTCGATGGCTTCCAAGAACCAGAAGAAGACAGAGCAAAAAAGCTAGACACAATCTTGTTTAAATAAGAGGCCAGATACAACAGTGCCTTCTTATTGTGTTTAGTCTAGTTGTGTGTACAGCTTCAGTCTTATTTTTGGCAGAAATTATTATTTTCACTTTCATTCCTTCCAACTCTTCTCTGCTGTCCCTTCGAGAGAGAAAACGAGGCATGTGTGTGGGCTGATGATTTGAAAGCAGAGAGTATTGAGAACTCCTACAAAAAGAAAGTTAACCATAGTCTCTGAGAACGCTGATAAGGAGTAAGACACTAACGCTTGGTTTTAAGCAGACACCTCAAAACCAAACAAGCATCCAGATTTTTATTTCCAAACAAATGTTGACCTCTATGCAGCAAGTACTTTCCAGACTGCTGCTTCAAAAATAGAACCTTTTACAGACTTTGCCCTTCTTTCATTTTTTCCTATTGCCTCCCTACTTATATCAAATGAAATAATAACAGCTCTGTAGTCCTGACCCTAAAGAGGAAAGCTGTTCTAAATAGGACAGAGCACATACATGCAGTCCACACACCAACGTCAGGAGAATACATAAAGGGTAAATCGTCGAAAACCAGCGGTAGGACAAGCGAGCGGTGCCGCCTGCCGGCTTTGCGGCAGCTGGGCTCTGTGCTCAGCACAGAAGACCATGTCCCCCGGGATCATTACACGGGGGTGGGGGGTGTGTGTGTGGGAGTGAGAAGAGGTGTCTCATATTCAGTGATGCAGTCTGATGGCTGCAGCTGAAACAAAACTGCTTGAAGTAATGATATTCTTTGTTTCTGTCTGCATACGTTACAAACCGGTCACATAAAAATACAGGAAAGGATTGAAGTGTTAATGAGAGGAAAAGAAGTCCGCATTGCGTGGCTGTAATAGCTGATAACAGCACAAGTCGGTTCCTCAGATCTAAGCAATGCTGAGTGATTCCTCTGCTTCAGCTGATTTCAGGGCACAACCATGTGATCATCATTTTATCTCATTAATGCTCAGGAGTAAATTTCAGGTTATTTGTAATGTTGTCCGAACCAGAAATGCAGGTTTAGCATCTGTTTTTAACTGGTAATTCTGATGAGCATCTATGGCCTGTTTTCAGGTGACTTACATGCTCAAATCCTAATGAGTTATTTTTAAGCTAAAATGTCCTAGTTTCAGTTTCAGCTTCACCTGGTGGACCTTGTTACTTATTTCTACAAAGAAGATTGGTCATTTTTCATAAAAAGTCAAATTCCAGTGTGTTGTATAAAAAAATTAAAGGGCAAGAAGGACAACCAGAGCTCTGAATATTTACCACAGGTACCACTATTATCATTGTAAGACATAAGAGAAATCAGAAATAACCTTTCTTCTGCAGGAACAGGTATTGCTGTTACGTATACAATGAAATGTGAGGGCACTCCACATAATGTCTCCAGGCCCATTAATGAGCCTTTGTTTGTGCTACACCAGCATTTACTTTGTTTTAGTGATGTGTCATTTTTTAACAAGGCGCTGGCATGCTGCCATTAACCTGGTTTTATGCCTCTCTTGTGTCTTCCCAGCTGCGGGCCAGATGGTTTCAGCATTATATGCTTCCTCTGATATGGAATCTGACCACGGTGCTCCAAATTACTTGTAAGTTACCTTTCATTCCACATGCTATATTTCTTATTAGCTATTGCAGTGCATTCAGCGTTGGTCATTTCACCTAAAAAACAAACCTAGAAACTTTTGCACGTTGTAAGCAGCATGTAGAGCTGGTGACAGAGCACAGATGTCAATGGGACTATTATTTTCCTGAGAAGCCTCAATTACTGCTGGATTTGTAGGACAGGATAGAGCAACTGCTTGAAAGGTTCCATTCAAATGCTTAGTAGGTGATCAAACGGTGAACTAGCCTGGGACATGGAGAGAGAGTGCAGTGGTTTCTACTGCCAGAGCCTTTGGGTGCTTCCTCTGCTTCTGAGATCTTTTGTAAAAACAAGTGAGCAAACCTCCTGTTGGTGAGCCTATGATGAGCCTGATGTGGTGGGCAGGGAAATATTGCTGCTCACTATTGTCAAACGCAAGAGCTCCAGTTCTTCATTCTCTTCTTCATTTAGGTAAATTAACCTCCTCTACAGCTTTCACTCATCCTTGGCTGATGGGATAACAACCTCTCACCCTGCTCTGATTAACTTTACGGCTGCTGTCATGCCCACTCCTATATGTGTACCTGGATTTGAGAACTCTGGAAATGAAGTCCAGGCAGGGCAGTGTGAGGACAAGAACTGTGAGGGAAATACTTCTCTGCTGTACTCAGAAGGGGGTAGGACTGTAAAAGGTTGTTAGTGGCATATACCTAGGAGACAGGGATATTTTTGGTGGCACAGGAATATTGAAAAAGGATGAAAATATGAACAGAAGTTAATTTGTGGTTGTGGCTGAACAATGCAATAAAATGCAGTCCCATGAGCACAGCAGAAATGATAACAAGCCAGAGAACAGCAGTAGTAGGAAACAGTAATTCTGATGTCCACACGTTGCTGTAGCAGTAGTGCCTAGATGAGAGGTTACAACCAAGACAAGAGGTCCCATATGCTACAGAGACAGATAAAGTAAACTCACAGCAAATCACCAGTAGAGCTGGAGGACACAGTTATGCTGGCCACAAGACAGCTGAGTGTTGTTCTAATAAAAGTATTCCTTTTTTCCTCCCTTTGTGGGGAAAAACATAGGTAGGTGTATGTGCTTGTATGAAGGAGCCTCTGTAGCTTAAGTTCATTGCATACAAAAAGATCCCTTCCATTCCTCATTTCAGGAGGAAATAATTAAACTAGCAGGCAGAGAAATGCCATCGGGATGAATGTCCATGTCTCAAGCCGCATGCTCCATGAGATTTTTTAATGCCTATTTTAGTCTTTAAAAAGTTTGACTTTTAAAATTGAACAATTTTAAACTTTTTTTAAAGTTTGCAAAGGGGATGTTATTGGGGAGAACCCCAAATCCTGACACTAAAATGAATTGTACAGTCTCCTTTTTAGGCTTACAGTGGCCATGGTTTAGAGTATATATGTCATGTAGAAAATTAAGCAGTCTGAATTTTTTAAAAAGTTCGTGATTTGCCCATTTGCTTATTCCATAAGATAGCAAGTGAACTGATCTATATGCCAGCCTTATTTCTGACAGTTATTTTGCATTCATGATGGCAAATGCCCTCTCCCACACTCCCCTCTGTGTTTTATAAAATGCTTATGTTACCTGCAGTAGGAAGTTATACAAGCCTGCTGCTTTTGTTTTGCAAGTGCTTTGGCAACAGTCTAGTTTCGGTTTTTCTCTAACACTATTAAAACTGCCTTTGCTCTTTTTTACTTTTCTGGAAACCTCTGAAAAGAAGAACTTAGCTTTGTGAAGCAGAATTGATGTGAGCTGTTACAGGACAGGTACAAAGATCCTTTGCCTGTTTATTTGTTTTAACAGTATTTGGGTTTGAATTTAGCTATTCAATCAATAGGTATACGGTTGCTGTTAGTGATCTTTGAGCGTAGAAAGCCAACACAACCCGCTAGAGGGAGCTCAGACACAGTTTCTGAGCCTAGCAAGGCGCTACTATATGTCACCCTGTTACTTGCCCCGTGTTTTGCCGGTAAATCTCTCTCGTTGATTAACTCGCAGTTTCTGCGTGGGCAACTACATAGCCTGCATTATGAAAAGTACACTGAGCTTTCAACTGCAGGTAATTTGCAAATCAATACTGAACTGGGCCAGAGAGGTCTCAAACTTTAATTTGTTTGTCAGCATCGGTAGATATTACCGGAATACTTTTTTTCCAGATCATAAAAATGGGTCAGAAGAGGTTTGTTTCCCCTCCTCCCTACCTCTCCCCTCCTAGTGCATTCCTTCCCCTTCATTAGATCCTCAGAGCTATGTACTGATGTCCTTCTGCTGCATGTCCTGCTCCTACAAACCAGTAAATCTACCTCAGACGCTCTACCTTCCTGCTTGAGTAACACACCTCACTCCGACGCACCTTTTGCCTCTGCGCATCTACTACGTACCCCTGACCTAACCCACTAGCCTACCCAAAGCACATTAGCTTTCACCAATACCCTGTGCTTTATCTCATTCTCTCCTCTTATCTTTCCTTGCTCCACCATCCTGAGCTGCACGTGCAGGTTCAGGCACCACCTGGGTTGCTGCTGGAGGCATTTTGAGAGGAGCAGTTGAATGTACTATGTACAGCAGTGAGATTCTGTTCACTGGATGTAATTGCTGTTGTGAAAGTGTTTATCTAATGCTCAGGAAGTGATTAATGAGTAAAGACCTTTATAAATGTGCTTCCTTTATGGTCAGGTAGTTATCTGTTATCAGGCAGTCCTCCCCTCATCACGCACTCGCTGTTCACGTGGAGGTATTTGTTCTTGTTCAGACAAGAGCCAGAACACAGCAGACTTGGAATCCACTACTGCTGCCACATAAGCTGATTTTTCCTTCAAAAAACACTCATAAAAATGTTTGTGTGCCACACCTAGGGAGTCTTTTTGCTGGAGAACACTAAAATAGGAGTATGACTTACAAAAATAATCCAAACCACCTAGGACAATCTTAGGCACTCTGCTAAAGAGGAGGTGCTACAGGAGGAGGTCAGAGAAGAACAGATTGGGGCTTTTAAGCCTTATCACCCTGCACATGTTCAACGACACAGTGAAAATAGTTAATACTCATTATTTCACATGAGTCGAGCAAGCTTTGGTAGGTGACAAATAAGATGGTGTTACTAAAGTAAAGCCTTAAATAACTGAGTCTCAGTCCAAGTTAGACACCTTGATGCTATCCCAGAATTTCAGAAAAGTGGGAGAGAATTGTCTCTGTGTTGGTAAATGAGGCTCTGTCCTGACACAAACCGATGCAGGGCTCTCTAGACAAGCCTTGCAAAGAGTCACCTGGTGTGTTGGAGGTATGTCAAAGAATATGGCAAAACGTGCTGCGCTGCAGATATTCCCCACGGTGTAGGACTATTTGGTTCTTTAGTATTTCTCAAAGTTCAGTTACTGGCCCTGCATGCTGCTGAGCAGGCCAGTTCTATAAAATGAGGGGAATTTGCTGTCTCTGCATTACATTCTGTGTTTCTGTTCTTTCCATCCTCATGGTAAATGCTACATGTGCTGACTGCTCAGCTCTGAACTCAGTCCTGAGGCAAGACAGTGGTCTGAAAGCTAAACTTCTGCTTTCTACAGAATGAACAAAAGGATATAGTTGATCATTCTTTTGGCAATTCTCAGAAAACCTTCTTGATGAGATGTATTTGTGAGCAGCAGATTTTGGAAAATGTGTCCCATTCCAACAATACAGACACTAGAGATCTGTTAGGATCTTTCCTATGAGGAAGATGGAAGACATCTTGCCTTCGTCCGTATTACAGATAGATCTAAATTCAATTGCAGATATCCTGTGAGAAGCTCAGTTATAGAATAGTAGAAGCTCAGGCTTTTGAATAGTAGCTACATGGGAGACAAAGAAGAAGCAGCTTTGAAGTGTTGCTTCTCACCTGTATTTCAGCATAGAAATACCTCTGCAGGATATGATGGCTGAGAGCACAGGACATTTGGCAAGCTGCTCTTACCCCCAAAACTCTGCAGCAATTCTCCTGCACAAAACATCCACACAGAGCAAGAGCAGCTGCACGAAACTAAATGGTGTGTTTTCTCCCACTTTCTTTCACAGGAGAAAGAGGGGAAAAAAGCTCCACCACTGCACCATTTCTTCTCCCTTTATCAGGAATTCCCTTCCCTTCAGTCTCTGACAGTTCATGTAGATGTAGCATTAGTGAGAGAGGGTGGCTTCAAAGGAAGTTATGACGGCACGCAGGTTTTAAAACCGCTATAGGGTTAGAAGGAATAGCTATATGCTCTGCTTGCAGAATGAGGGGGAGAGGTGTTGCACAAAGCTACTATAGTTTCTGGGATGAAGATCAGAGTTCTGTGAAGGACCATCCTTCCTAACCCTTACTGCAAAGGAAACAGGTGCAGTGGACAGATGGCCTCTCACAGGTGCTGTTCAAGGTAGTACTGGGGAAAAAAAAACAGTCTTTGGAGGTCAAAAGATGGAATATATTATCAATGCCGAGACAGCTACATGGGTTTTGAAAACAGTAATACCTGTGTAGTTCAGCTGTGATTTATAAATGTGACAAAAATGAGTGTTCATGGTTTTGCCAATGTGTAAAGCTGGACAATCTGAGAGTCCTTCTTTGCTTGTGAACAGACAGCATGCAACCTGAAAGAAGGAAAGTACTTGTGGACACTTTGCATGAAAACTGGCAGAACATTCAAATGCACTGAACAGAGGTATCTGGGTGTGGGGCCAGGCCTTGGCTGGCCCCCAAGAAGTCCTGTAGGCAACTAAAGTCGGTAAAGTACAGAGAATAACATCAAGGAACTGTATGTTTTTGCCTGCAAGCAGTTTTAGCTAATTAGAGCATATAGGTATTTCCCTTTATAATCACCTTGCTTAAATACGATACAAGGAATATTTTAAGAACTATTACACTCTCTTGTTATATTCACAATGTAATTGAGGGAAAGGTGGCTAGAGAATTTTACAATTCAGTCTAATACTGAAGACTGCAGACAATGAAGAACAGGTGCCATCTAGCCATCTGCTTGCTCTTCCTGCATTGTATGGCTTCCTCACAGTTAACATTCTGGTGCTTTGTCCCACCTACTTAAAGGCTCAGTTTCACATGTTCAGTCCATTGGCACTCATCAAATCACTGGTTTTATTCTCCTGTTGACACCTCCCTTGCTGTGAGGAATGGGTTGTGCTGGTCAAGTCACTCTGTCAGCCACATTTGCTCAGGTGCACACGTCTTTTTGTATTCCAAGTCCTTTACCCTCCTTCCCCAGAAGTTACATCCTCAGATATTTGCAAAGTGTTACCATGCCTCTGTAGCTATTTTTAGCTTAATAATATATACCTTGAACTTTGGATTTTTTGTGGAAGGTGTCTCCATTCCTACTCCTGGATAATTCATTATTTCCTGGATGATTTTCTTGGAACTGTCTGCAATTTGTCGGTCTATTCACTGTAGTGAAGTGGCTGAACCAGAATGCAATGTTTTAAATAAGACTTTCAAATAGAGACAGATTTTTATTTCCTTCTATGCAATCTGAAGCTTTTACATTGCTAATATCTCCCACATTTGCCATCCACTGGGCAAAACATTTATCCCTGTTTCTTTTAGCATAGCTGTATTCCAGGTTTTAACTTCTCCAGTATATACTAGCTTGCATTTTCTGAATCCTTTCACTTTTAATTTCTTAGCTGTCTTTAAACTATTTCTCTGCAACTATGGGAGAAAATTTCAAATCTTTAATTGTTGTCATCAAAATGACTACTGAGCTGTGAGGTAGGGCAGAGCCCTGCAGTACCCAGCAAGAACACTCTGGCATTTAACTCTTTATGTCTTCATTTACTGTGCGGCCACTTTTATTATAGAGCATTCTAATGCAACATTGGTTATTATTTAGTGTCATGAGAAAAATGTGCTCTTCCTCTATATTTTTTTGTTTGGTCTCCATCTACTGTAAAAAATTGTACATTTATCAGTGTTTTCATACCTGTGAGTGTTTCAAGTTCAGGGTGAGAAATGACAACTGCAGTAAATACTGAATGAAGAGCCTGAACTCCAGTGGCAATCAAAAGCTTTGGCCTCTGCCATACTTCTCTGGGTCAACAGTGCCTTCATTTCTTGTTTTAAGAGATTATTTAGAGTTGTGCATGAACGGGAACGTGCATGCAGCTTATTAAAAAATAAAAGGGTGGGATCTGCAGGTGTCATAGGCTGCCATCTGTTGTTTTGTAATCTCCCAATTTAGAAATAAGCAAAATAGGTGGAAATAACTTTCTTCGTTTATTATTTTTATTTGGCTGAATATATGTTTGGTGGAAAAATATATATGTATGCATACATTATATATATTACATATGTGTATGTACAGAATCATAGAATCATAGAATTGTCTAGGTTGGAAGGTATACATATATACTAAGATGGTCCTGCACTTGGGTCACAACAACCCCATGCAACACTACAGGGTTGGGGAAAAGAGGCTGAAAAGCTGTCTGGTGGAAAAGGATGGTGTTGGTCGACAGCCGGCTGAATATGAGCCCAGGTGGCCAAGAAGACCAATAGCATCCTGTTTTGTATCAGAAATAGTGTGGTCAGCAGGATTAGGGAAGTGATTGTTCCCCTGTGCTCGGCACTGGTGAGGCCACACCTCAAATACTGTGTTCAGTTTTGGGCCACTCACTACAGGAGGGACATCGAGATCCTGGAGGATGTCCAAAGAAGAGCAACGCAGCTGGTGAGGGGTCTAGAGTACAAGTCGTATGAGGAGCAGCTGAGGGAACTGGGGTTGTTTAGCCTGGAGAAAAGAAGGCTGAGGGGAGAGCTTCTCACTCTCTACAACTACCTGAAAGGAGGTTGTAGCGAGGTGGGGGTCAGTCTCTTCTCCCAAGTACAAGAGGAATCGGCCTCAAGTTGCACCAGGGCAGGTTTAGATTGGCTATTAGGAAAAATTTCTTCACCAAAAGGGTTATGAAGCAAATGAACAGGCTGCCCAGGCAAGTGGTTGAGTCACCATCCTTGGAGGTATTTAAAAGATGTGTAAGACGTAGAGCTTCAGGACACGGTTTAGTGGTGGACTTGGCTGTGTTAGGTTTACGGTTGGACTCGATGATCTTAAGAGTCTTTTCCAACCTAAATGATTCTATGATTCTATGATTTTAATTTCTTTTTTCAAAAAGGTTAGGTGATATTTTAACTTTAAAATAAAATAAAAATAAAATAAATAAAGCATTACTGAACTGCCACATGTGGCAAGCAACTCTGCAGTTTGTAATTTCAAGTTCCTCTTTTTTTGTCCCAGTGTAAATGGTTTGGTTTATTACAAATTCTTAAGTTCTGTATAGGATGGCTTTTCTGATTATAAAGTAAGATTCTGCATAAATGAAGGACAAGATACACCATGGCACTAAGAATTGTGGGCTTTGTTCCAGAAACATTTGTTCTCACGGTCTTACAGTACTGAGTAACTGTAGCAGGTATATAGATGCCTTTTTTTTAAACCACTTATACACTCACCCACACAATTCTTCACACCCTGCAGCGAATTATCCATGCATTGTTAATCAACCTTATTTCCTAATACCTCTGCCTACTCTTATGCTCTATTTTTCTTGTGTTCTGTAGTAACTTTTGCAATGATGCAAGCCAGTGATCTTATTCCATCCTTTGGAGTGCAAGATGATTACCATGCTGTGTTTAAAAAAAAAAAAGCCTTCATACAGCATTGTGCAATTGACACCATATTTCACTCTTTCTGCTACCTTATTATTATTTTAATTAAAAAGTAGTCACAGAACAACATCTGAATTTCCACTCTAATAAACAAAAAGTACCCTAAAGTTATAAATGAGTATAAAAAACTTTACCACAAAGATTGGTGTCCAAGAAATATATAAAGATTGATAGGAAGGATTTTATCAGAACACCTACTGTATGAAATGAAGGGACACACAAGTGCTCTTATTAATGCTTATACAGATTCCTCAGATCCTGCCAGAGGCTCCAGATGCAACAGAAGAAGCTAGCAAAGGGAGGCATGACCCTTTTTATCTAAGTAATTTGAAAAGATATGGGGAGGGAGTGTGCCTGTGCATTCGCTTGTGTGCTTCTCTGTCCCAAAGAAATGGGCAGGGACCTCTTGCAACTGAAGTTATTTTAGACTGAAGCAGTCTGGCTAAATGAGGCTTTAAATGAAGTACTGAAATCTTTAAGTATCTGTATGCAGATACACATGGAAAAAAATAAGCACCTTCAAATCTGAAAAACAAGATTTTAAAAGAAACAGCAATATCTTTTTTGTGAGCTTCTAAAGCTGATTCAGGTGGGAACCTCCTTTGCAGAACTGCACTTGGCAGCAGATCTGGCATTTTCCTATCTTCCTATTGGACAATGAAAAACTGTAAATCATCCTACTGCTTTCCCACAGACTAATTTTTGCAATCCTGCGCTGGCAACACTAACTAGGGAGACAGGTTAACCTTTGCTCGAGAGTGCTGTAAGCCTTCCATTTAAAATCAGAGCCTTGACATTGCCTTGATTGCTATTTTGAAACCTACCTGTCTACTTGTTAGTTTCACAGGCAGGAATGTAAACTGGCTTAGAGACTGCTTTTCGTTCTTTTTTAAGGAGTGAGCTGCAGTGAAACTGGAGATGTCTGCAAAAAGAACTCTTTTGCTTGCCAACCACAGGTCTCTCTCTCTCGAAGAAATGAGTTGGAGCTACCATAATGATAGTTTATGTAAGCAAAAAAACCCCACATTTGCCTTGTGTTTTGATGCCCCTCTCATTGGTTTTCAGGTGTCCCTCTATAGCTGTTAAAGCTATATTTCTTGTTTGTGTAAGCTGCATTTTACATGAATTATCTTGCTCCAGCAGGTGTGTTTTAAAGAAATATAGCTGACACTGAAAAAGTAGATGAAATCTTGAGAGTTGTGGATTGATAAACAGGGTGAGTCTGCCCAATTTGGTGTAAAGTTTCTGTCACTGAGAGCAGACAGGGTTCTCGGCACTGCAAACAAGCTAGTGCTTGCCAAGCCACTGCCTAATAACACAATGCAGGTTTCATCAAACACATACAGCCCAAGGAAGCTTGTGCAGTCCCGATTCCCTACAAGTGGTTGAGTCAGAGTCATATGTTTATAAATTGCCTTGTTTTCTGGGAGTGACAGGGGATTTGATGCAGAAAGGGGATAATATGGAAGAGGGAGAGAAGACAAGAGAGGCAAGCTTCTGGAGCACAGGGATGAAGAAAGCAGACTGAGGACCCCCGCCAGCACTGAAAGCTGTGTTACCATCCCTTTGCAATTTGCAGGTTCCTTACAGTCCTGTCACTGAACAATTTTAAATGTTAATCCAAAGTGTGAAGAAATAACGATTTTTATTAACTTCAACTTGGGGGAAAAAATATCTATTGCTTGTTGTTGCAATGTTTTTTCAAAGCTTTGGCAAAGGAGAAGGGAGAGTGGAAGACTAAAGACAGTGGCCTCAAAAAAAGACCAGACTTTACTTTGGGAATCGGTGGCAGAAGAGAAAAATTGAGTGTAAGAGGAAAGCAGCTTAGAGGAGTTCAACAGCATTATGAGCAGCACTGGAAATTATCCCAGTGTGTAGGAAGGACAGGAAGGTAGTAAGAGACCAGCCTGACTAATGAGATGTTCAGTGACCTCAAACACAAGAAACTGGTTTTGCAGGGTTGCTCTGTAAATCAGATCAACAAAATTATCTGGATTAAAAAAGAGCACAAAAACCGTCTTTGTCCTTCCCTCCCCCACTCTTTGTTTTTTGTTAGAACTTGTTGTTTCACTGATACAGCAGATAGCGCAGGCCTGCAAACAACTGCATCAGCACTACTCAAGGAGTTGATGTTGATGCTTAGAGGTGAAGATCTCCTGCTGCCTCAGAGGTGAGATGTTTAGAATGTATTCAGAAAGGACATTGATCTTCAGTACACATCTGAGATGGGAAAAGACTGGCCAGGCAGCAGCAATTTGAAAAAGCGCCTGAGGTGGAACAGATCATGAGCTGCAGGTGCATCAACAATGTGACACTTGCAAAAAAAAAAAAAAAAAAAAAAGGCAAATGTTTGGGGCATGTAGAAACAGGGGTAAATTCTGGCACATCACATAGCCTTCTCAATTGATTTAGCACTGACAATGTGAATGTAGGGCCTAGTAGTGGACACTAGACTTCAAGAAAAATGTAAACCAGCTGGAGAGAGTTCAGAGGAGAACAGGCAAAATGTGTGTATGAAGCGGCCTGTGAGGAAAGATCAAAAGAATTAGTGCTTTTAAATCTAGGGGAGACTGAGGAGATGCATGGAAGTTTCCAGCTTTGCAGCATCTTTTTTATACTCTCCTCAGGGATTAAATCTTTTACCAACGTCCTCTAGAAACAGGAGACATAGTATTGGGGCTGAAACTACAGGACGTGGACATTTAGCTTCTTGTCTCCAGCCGTATGTATAATAAAGTGCAGGAGGAGATTGCCTGGGGAAGACTGAGAAAGCACTAGAGGTTTGAAAACAGGTTAGACGGGCATCTGTCAGGAATGGTTTAGATATGGCAGATGCTCCCTGGGAGAAAAGGCCAGCGAGCAGGATTCACGAGGGTGCTCTCCATGGGACTTACTGTGAGTCTCTGGAATCCTTGTGAGCAGCCTGGCCATGAAGAGCACAGAAAACATGACCATACCTCACCGCGCTGTGCAGTCGCAAATGCTCCTTACCATCGCGGCCTTCCGGAGTCACTGCTTCTCCCCACCACAACGGGAACTTCCGATTTTCATTGTTCAGCTTTTGATGGTGCGCAAAACATAAACGTTTGCTGTAGCTGTGGGGGAAACCGAGTATTTCATTTTACTTCTAGGTAATTAAGGTTTTCTTTTTAATAACTAACAGTCCTCAGTTCATCTAGATTACCTGTGCTGAAGTGCTTGTGGCAATAACTCAGTCACCAGCTGCGCTCATGAGGAGAGATGTCTGCGGGACCAGTGAAGGTGGGCTCTCTCTACAAACACTGTCGCTTAAACTGCTGGGCCCTAAAGCCTCCTGGCCGCATCTTGGTATGTTAAAAATCCCCTGAGCCCCTGACAGACAGACAGCACCTCTCTCCCCCTCCTTCCTGGCTCTTGGAACGAGAGCAAAGGGTACTTCTCCCCGGCCGCGGCCGAGGGCTGCGCCGCGCTGTCACTGAGGGGCCGCGGCAGCGGCTGAGGGCCCGCGTCGCGAGCGGCGCAGGCACGTGCCCCCGCCGGCGCCCAGCAGGCCCCTCGCGCTGCTCGGCACCACGAGCCCTCAACCTCCGCAAGGGCCGTAACGGCCGCCCCGCGAGCGCGCCTGGCGCACCGCCCCCAACCGGCGAAGGGCGGGGCTTGGGCGGGGCCGTTTAGTACCGGCCGCTGCCTGGCGGTGACCGGCAGTGCGGCGGTTCCTCTCGCCATGGCGGGCGGCGGCGGCGGCGGGGCCGGGCGGCCCTACGACCTGGTGGTGTTCGGGGCCTCGGGCTTCACCGGCCAGTTCGTGGTGGAGGAGGTGGCGCGGGCGGCGGCCGGCGGGGAGCTGCGCAGCGCCCTGCGCTGGGCCGTGGCCGGGCGGAGCAAGGAGAAGCTGCGGGCGGTGCTGGAGCGGGCGGCCGAGAGGCTGGGTACGGGCCGCGGCGGGGGGTCGTGTGGCGCAGCGCCCTTGTGCGGGGCCGGCGGGGCCCGCGCGGCCCCCGTGTCCCGACCGGGACCGTTGGGAGCCGCCGCCGGGCGGGCGTGAGGGGACGGGCTGAGGGGCGAAGCGGGGAGGCGGCGGCGGCTCGCCCCGCGGAGGGGAGCGAGGCGCCCGTCGGCGCGGCGGGCGGCGTCGGTGACGGCGGTCTCCGGTGCGCAGGGAAGGCGGCGCTCGGGGCGGAGGTCGGCCTGCTGCTGTGCGATGTGGGCGACGCGGCCTCGCTGGCCGCCATGGCGAGGCAGACCCGGCTGGTGCTCAACTGCGTGGGCCCGGTGAGTGCGGGGGTGCGGGCGGTGCTCCCGCGGCGACCGGCGGGTGCGGCTCCCGGCAGAGCCCGGGGCGGCGCCTGCCTCTTCGCCGCCGCCGCTGCTGCCGGGCTGAGTGCGGTTGGGCTCCCGGCTCCGCGGGCGGGGAGGGCTGCGGCGGCCCTCGGGAAACCTGCCGCCGGGCTCCGGAGCGCGGGGAGCCGCCCGGGTGCAATGCGGCTTTGTGGAAGAGAAGCAGTAGTGCAGCCGTGTGCTGGAATCGTCGGAAGGTTTCCCACCACCATTTCTGCTGGTGGGGTTCACGGGCAGTTCTTGCTGAAATACAGCAGGATTTAAACGTTAAGTCTTTCCCAGGCAGCCCAAGAGCTGACTGTAAAGTGGGGAGGAGTTTTGGGTTGGGCCACAGTGCTGGACGGGTGCTAGGGTGGGAAATGGAGCTGGAGAAGAAGCGCCCAGACCTGCTGGTTTAGGTTCTTGGCCCCTGTAAAACTTTGAGCAGCAGCAATAGTTCCAGCGCGTTCACGGGGGAACAAAGTACGAGAGCTGGAAGCTGGGTCATGGCAAGGTCTTTGAAATTCCGAGTGTTTAAGTGGGGAGTATGCTGATAAAAAGAGTGCAAAAAGCATAACCTGAGATTCGATCTATGAAACTGACCTTGGTGATCTTCTCTTACGAGAGAATACAGTGGAGTAACCTCTACAGCAAACTCTGTTATCAGTGCTGAAGTTTGTTATGCTGTTCCTTCTCCCCACAAATTCCCCCACCCCCCAAGAAAATACAAGTGCTGTTACATTTTTTCCCCCCTTGGCAAAATCAATAGGCACCAAGTGTTTACTCTTCTTGCAGATGCATCTGTTAGATAAAGCACGTTGGGTTAATTGTGGTGTGGGGGTTTTATTCTGTTACGTGTGGTGTTCTTTCCTCTGATAGTATAGATTCTTTGGCGAGCCTGTGGTAGAAGCTTGTGTTGAAAATGGTGCAAGCTGCATTGATATCAGCGGAGAACCCCAGGTATGTGACAGCAGACAAGTGCTACCTTATATCAAGGATCTGTTAAGGAGTATCTGTTTAGTGTGTTTCGTGTTTCTGCTAAGGGTTTTGAACATGAAGGCAAACTCTGCCTCCTGATCTGCAATTTCAAGATGGGTTAACTTTTTTAAAGTACACTAATGTGTGTTAGTTGTATAGTTTTCTTCCTTTTAGACAAGAGCCTCTCAGGTTCTCTCTGGAAATGCCAAACTTTTGAATTCTGCTTCAAGTCTCAGTTGTGATTCTACATAGGAATTCTGTGTAGATCACATCTCTTTGCACTGCTGTGATGCTTTCATACCATCAGCCAGGGTTAATAATATGTATCTGTCTTGAAGATGCTTGTCAGAGGCTTGAAGTATGCTGGGTGCTATGATATGACAGGAAAGCGCTGATGGCTCATCTTGGGTATGGCCAAATCTGGCGTCCTGCTGAGAATATTTGTTCTGACTATGGTTTAGTTTTTGGAAGGCATGTACCTGAAATACAACGAAAAAGCCGCAGAAAAGGGAGTCTATGTCATTGGAAGCTGTGGCTTTGACTCAATACCAGCGGACATGGGAGTACTCTACACCAGAGACAAGTTGAAAGGTGAGTGAAATAAGTGTGACCTTGTGCTGAAAAAGAAATGCAGGTGATGGCTGTCATGTGGTTTCCTAAAGCAGCAGTCCTTCTGTGGAGACTCTCTTTCAGTGTCTCATTTTTCCTGCCTTTAGCAGCTGACCAGTTTCAATCAACTCTGGTTGATGAAAACTTAAACATAAGCCATATTCCCATTGGATTGGAGAAAATTTATCGTTAGGTAGAGGAGGGATTCAAGGAAGCATTGCTCACTGAGAGAACAGAAGCTTCAGTTGTCAGGAGGGGGTTGTTCATGCAGGGTGTGGACGTCCCCAGGCAAGCCTCAGCACACTGCCCGCCTCCTGTGCAGTGGGAATCTGGTAGGGAAGAGGCAGTGGGGACAGGAAGGCTGCAGGAAAGGGATGGCAAATTAGCGGGTCGTCAGGTTTTGTAAGTTTTCTTTTTCTACCACAAGCACTGGGAAGATGCTGTATGAGTGTAAGGAGATAGACAGGGCCATACAGTGCCTTTTTCATTAAGAGATATTGGCAGTCACTGAAAGAGGATAAATACATTTGAGAAAGGATGTGAGACAATTTAATTATATGCAAATAGCACTTGGTCCTAACCTCAAATGAGGATACTTTGTTCATCAGGCTTGACTTTCAGTTGGAAGGGCCGAGAAGAGTAACCAAATGTTTTGCTTTTATGGACTCTTAAATCTGCTGTTAAGTGGGATTGCTTTACATTGGAGTTTAAGAAAACTCAATCTGGATCTGACTGGAGAGCGAGGAGAGGCATGGAAATGAGTATCTGGTTGTTCCTGGGGCTATAATTTCATGTCTGATACTTGTTTTGGAGAAGGATATATTTTGTCTCTTCCTATTTTGACTTTATGGTATTATCACTTGTCTATCCAGCTGCTTGCCCAAAAAGTGCGGTTTTACAATCTCAGAAGGAACTGAGCAAAGCAAAACAAAGCAGCGTTTGGAGGAGTTGTTTTGTTTTGCTGCTCATCACAACTAAGCATTCTTTGCAAAACATGAGCTATGCTAAAATCAGAAGTTTTAGTATATCTTGTGGGGGTGTGGGTTTTTTTTTTCCTTAGTTAAGGTCTGCCAAACTCTACAAGTCCATCTTGCTTTTTGCAGCTTATGTCATCTTTTCTGTTGAAACTGGGAGGAAAACTAAATACAGCTGTGAATATTCTTTTCTTTTCTTTTTCATTGATTGTTTACATTATCTCATGAACTAGATAAGATGAATGAAAAATTTGATGAGTAAAGATAATATTAGGGAGCCTTATTGAAGTACTTTACATAAGAAATTTGATACTTGCAAACTAAAATAGCTGTGGAACTCTATCTCAAAGTAAAATAA
>VUYV01000576.1:297048-319728 GCA_008711295.1 Anarhynchus alexandrinus | reverse complement strand
ACCCTCTCCAGCAGTTCCCTGTCCTTCTTGACCCGGGGAGCCCAGAACTGGACACAATACTCCAGATGCGGCCTCACCAGGGCAGAGCAGAGGGGGAGGATGACCTCCCTCGACCTGCTGGCTACACTCTTCTTGATGCACCCTGGCATACTGTTGGCCTTCTTGGCCACCAGGGCAATCAAGTGTAGCTATACAAACACAGTATAATGAATCCATCAGTTTTGGGGTAGCACAGCAGCTAAACCCAAAGTATTTAAATATGTAACAGAAACAATCTTTCATCTATATTACAAGAGGAAACAGAGTCAGATGGAAAAAAAATCTGTTCCCAGTTAACTCAGAATGACTCTACTACAGAACGTCACCCTGGAGAAGCTTCTTCCAGAAGATATCCACCAACTACTACTTTCAAGAACAGTGGAAATAATGAAACTTGGTTTCTTATTGTTTGAAGTGATGAGTTTGGACTTTCTGAGGTTTAATAAACCGCACCCACTGCTGTGGTACTTGGTGCCACTTCTCTGCAGATTTGCTAATAATCACGTGTTGAGTTTGTACTGCAGCTGCCTCTCAATGGAATCACAAAAAAAAAACAAAAGAAAAAAAAAAAGAAAAGGTTTTCCTCCTTTACCGAGTTAGCCAGTGACATTTCTGGGAATTTGATGTCATCGAAAGTGTTGTCACTCTCTCAAATTATGTTGACAATGACAAATACGTTAAAAAGTCATTAGGGAGAAACTGATAGACATGTGAAAGCAGTCACATATGCACAGTCTCAGCTAAACTGTGTAAGCCACAGCTCCTTAAAAGAACCAGGCTTGGAGTACTGGTGACTTAAGGCCCAGAAAATGCTTCAGGGCAGAAAGAATAGCACAAAGATCTCCTGTTTTATTGCACCCAGGGGCAGAAACACCCCTGAGGGTCATTGGTCTATGAAGGACCCACACTGGAGCAGAGGAAAATGAGTAAGAAGCAAAGAGCAAGACTCCACTGCAGGCATTACCCCAACCTTCTGCACCACCCAGCCCATCACCAGAAGAATTGGGACAGGCTAAGTGTAACACACATTAAAAAAGAGGGAGGTATGAAACTAGGAAGAGGGAAGAAGAGGTGTTGACTGAAGTTCAGCCTGAGTAAGGGGGAGAGAAGAAGTTTCCCTAAGTTTTTCTTCAGTAATCAAAACTTTGTGTTAGTTGACAGTAAGTTAAATTAAGTAAAATTCCCCATGTCCAGACTGTTTGGCCTGTGGAGCCTTTCCCCACTATCCACCTCCTAAGAGGAAGCGTTGCAGTTTCACAATGCCATCCCTCTCCTGCTCCAGTTAAAAACTGCCAGGTGTTTGCTAGCGGGCAAACTAGCAGTGCTTGAGTGGACACTTTTCTTTGAAACCAATGAGCAGCTTTTCATAGTTACCGCTGATGTTAAATAAAACAGGACAGAGAGTGATCCCACCTACCCGACTGCTTTGGACTCCTCACTACAAGAAAGACCTTGGGGTGCTGGAGTGTGTCCAGAGAAGGGCACCAAAGCTGGTGAGGGGTCTGGAGCACAAGTCTGATGAGGAGCGGCTGAGGGAACTGGGGTTGTTCAGCCTGGAGAAAAGGAGGCTGAGGGGGGGACTTATGGCTCTCCATAGCTACCTGAAAGGAGGATGTAGTGAGGTGGGGGTCGGTCTCTTCTCCCAAGTAACGAGCAACAGGACAAGAGGAGACGGCTTCAAGTTGCACCAGGGGAGGTTTAGATTGGATATTAGCAAAAAAATTCTTCATGGAAAGGGTTGCCAAACGTTGGAACAGGCTGCCCAGTGAAGCAGTTGAATCACCGTCCCTGATGGTATTTAAAAGATGTCTAGACATGGTGCTGAAGGACACTGCTTAGTGGTGGACTTGGCAATGCTATGTTAATGGTTGGGCTTGATGATCTTAAAGGTCTTTTCCAACCTAAACGATTCTATGATTCTGTGATTCTATGATCATTCCTGCCACTTTACTGCTGGCATATTCTCTGTCATAGTTGTGGTCTGAAACAATAAGAAATCTTCCAGGCAGAGCATAAGCATGGTTTGGGGACTGGACAAGGCATCCCATACCTCATGTGGCACGTGGACTAAAATGCTTTAGGTTTGAATTCCATCCTTACATGGTAAGCCAATACATTGCAGTAGGCAACCTCAAAGACTGCTGCATGCCTTTCTGTTGCACACACAAAGCTTTTGTTAGTTTCATACCAAGAAAACACCATTCTGGTGGCGAACAATTTTGACTAAAAAAAGAAAAATTCATACAGAATATAACTGTGTGTCTTGGAGCCATAGGCGCTCTACACGGAGGCAAGTGCAAGTTAGAGTGAATTATGCCAACCTTGGCTTAAGGGCAAGGAAAAGAGGGACTCTGGGCAGGAACAGCTTTGCCACCCCCAGATAATAGGGTTTTTTCGCAAGTTTCCTGGGGTAATTGCGCATGCAGTCCTTCTCATCACAACATGGGAGGTACCTCACAAGCATTTATGTGTGTAACCTTACAGCTTTGTTCATGCTAACAATACAGGTGAGGAGCTGGCACTTAAAGCTTTGTCTTGAACTCACGTCAAATCAGCTCTTACTTCTGCTTGATCATTTTGATGGCCAGAGATTATATTAATGGCTTATTCCTTGGCATGTTATTGTCTACAGAACTTATTATGTCTGAGTAATCTTGATTTGACAGGCTGCTCGTGCTCAGTCCACTGACTTGCAACCTCTTAGCCAATATGTAGGGTGAGTGGCTATCCTAAAAATTGGCTGGGGAATTTGACTTCTAGACAGCATAGAAAATATCTCCAAGATTATGTGACATACAGTTTAGTGGAGGAGAGGCGGGATATTATGATATCCATTCAATTCCNGATGCTCCAATCCCCTCATCATCTCTGTAGCCCTTTGCTGGACCCTCTCCAGCAGTTTCCTGTCCCCCTTGAACTGGGGAGCCCAGAACTGGACACAATACTCCAGATGTGGCCTCACCAGGGCAGAGTAGAGGGGGAGGATGACCTCCCTCGAC
The DNA here is from genome assembly GCA_008711295.1 of Anarhynchus alexandrinus. Taxonomy (NCBI): domain Eukaryota; kingdom Metazoa; phylum Chordata; class Aves; order Charadriiformes; family Charadriidae; genus Anarhynchus; species Anarhynchus alexandrinus. The sequence goes on along the minus strand of VUYV01000576.1, from coordinate 316,690 downwards.
CTGCTGGCCACACTCTTCTTGATGCAGCCCAGGATGCCGTTGGCTTTCTTGGCCACCAGGGCAAGCAAGTGTAGCTATACAAACATAGTATAACTAATCTGTCAGATTTGGGGTAGCAGAACAGCTAAACTCAAAGTATTTCAATACATGACAGAAACAATCTTTCATCTATATTACAAGAGGAAATAGAATCAGATGGAAAAAAATCTATTCCCAGTTAACTCAGAATGACTCTACTACAGAACGTGACCCTGGAGAAGCTTCTTCCAGAAGATATTCTCCAACTACTACTTTCAGGAACAGTGGAAATAGTGAAACTTGGTTTCTTATTGTTTGAAGTGATGAGTTTGGACTTTCTGAGGTTTAATAAACCACACCCACTGCTGTGGTACTTGGTGCCACTTCTCTGCAGATTTGCTAATAATCACGTGTTGAGTTTGTACTGCAGCTGCCTCTCAATGGAATCACAAAAAAAAAACAAAAGAAAAAAAAAAAGAAAAGGTTTTCCTCCTTTACCGAGTTAGCCAGTGACATTTCTGGGAATTTGATGTCATCGAAAGTGTTGTCACTCTCTCAAATTATGTTGACAATGACAAATACGTTAAAAAGTCATTAGGGAGAAACTGATAGACATGTGAAAGCAGTCACATATGCACAGTCTCAGCTAAACTGTGTAAGCCACAGCTCCTTAAAAGAACCAGGCTTGGAGTACTGGTGACTTAAGGCCCAGAAAATGCTTCAGGGCAGAAAGAATAGCACAAAGATCTCCTGTTTTATTGCACCCAGGGGCAGAAACACCCCTGAGGGTCATTGGTCTATGAAGGACCCACACTGGAGCAGAGGAAAATGAGTAAGAAGCAAAGAGCAAGACTCCACTGCAGGCATTACCCCAACCTTCTGCACCACCCAGCCCATCACCAGAAGAATTGGGACAGGCTAAGTGTAACACACATTAAAAAAGAGGGAGGTATGAAACTAGGAAGAGGGAAGAAGAGGTGTTGACTGAAGTTCAGCCTGAGTAAGGGGGAGAGAAGAAGTTTCCCTAAGTTTTTCTTCAGTAATCAAAACTTTGTGTTAGTTGATAGTAAGTTAAATTAAGTAAAATTCCCCATGTCCAGACTGTTTGGCCTGTGGAGCCTTTCCCCACTATCCTCCTCCTAAGAGGAAGCGTTGCAGTTTCACAATGCCATCCCTCTCCTGCTCCAGTTAAAAACTGCCAGGTGTTTGCTAGCTGGCAAACTAGCAGTGCTTGAGTGGACACTTTTCTTTGAAACCAATGAGCAGCTTTTCATAGTTACCGCTGATGTTAAATAAAACAGGACAGAGAGTGATCCCACCTACCCGACTGCTTTGGACTCCTCACTACAAGAAAGACCTTGGGGTGCTGGAGTGTGTCCAGAGAAGGGCACCAAAGCTGGTGAGGGGTCTGGAGCACAAGTCTGATGAGGAGCGGCTGAGGGAACTGGGGTTGTTCAGCCTGGAGAAAAGGAGGCTGAGGGGGGGACTTATGGCTCTCCATAGCTACCTGAAAGGAGGATGTAGTGAGGTGGGGGTCGGTCTCTTCTCCCAAGTAACGAGCAACAGGACAAGAGGAGACGGCTTCAAGTTGCACCAGGGGAAGTTTAGATTGGATATTAGCAAAAAAATTCTTTATGGAACGGGTTGCCAGACATTGGAACAGGCTGCCCAGTGAAGCAGTTGAATCACCGTCCCTGATGGTATTTAAAAGATGTCTAGACATGGTGCTGAAGGACACTGCTTAGTGGTGGACTTGGCAATGCTAGATTAACGGTTGGACTTGATGATCTTAAAGGTCTTTTCCAACCTAAACGATTCTATGATTCTGTGATTCTATGATCATTCCTGCCACTTTATTGCTGTCATATTCTCTGTCATAGTTGTGGTCTGTAACAATAAGAAATCTTCCAGGCAGAGCATAAGCATGGTTTGGGGACAGGACAAGGCATCCCATACCTCATGTGGCACGTGGACTAAAATGCTTTAGGTTTGAATTCCATCCTTACATGGTAATCCAATACATTGCAGTAGGCAACCTCAAAGACTGCTGCATGTCTTTCTGTTGCACACACAAAGCTTTTGTTAGTTTCATACCAAGAAAACACCATTCTGGTGGCGAACAATTTTGACTAAAAAAAGAAAAATTCATACAGAATATAACTGTGTGTCTTGGAGCCATAGGCGCTCTACACGGAGGCAAGTGCAAGTTAGAGTGAATTATGCCAACCTTGGCTTAAGGGCAAGGAAAAGAGGGACTCTGGGCAGGAACAGCTTTGCCACCCCCAGATAATAGTTTTTTTCGCAAGTTCCTCGGGGTAGTTACGCATGCAGTCCTTCTCATCACAACATGGGAGGTACCTCACAAGCATTTATGTGTGTAACCTTACAGCTTTGTTCATGCTAACAATACAGGTGAGGAGCTGGCACTTAAAGCTTTGTCTTGAACTCACGTCAAATCAGCTCTTACTTCTGCTTGATCATTTTGATGGCCAGAGATTATATTAATGGCTTATTCCTTGGCATGTTATTGTCTACAGAACTTATTATGTCTGAGTAATCTTGATTTGACAGGCTGCTCGTGCTCAGTCCACTGACTTGCAACCTCTTAGCCAATATGTAGGGTGAGTGGCTATCCTAAAAATTGGCTGGGGAATTTGACTTCTAGACAGCATAGAAAATATCTCCAAGATTATGTGACATACAGTTTAGTGGAGGAGAGGCGGGATATTATGATATCCATTCAATTCCTTTAGCACAGGCATCTGGAGTAATTTGCAATGCTGTACAGCGTCTTACCTAACCTACAGATGCTCCTCCAGAACGCAGCAAGTTTTATGCATCCCCTGTGTCATACCTGGCAGCTCCAAGCAGAAGTCTTCAATATCCCAGTGCAGCTCCAAAGGTACAATTTGCCTTTGTTTAGACAACCAATATGAGCCACACTCTATTATAATAATGAGAGTTTTCACCCTCAGTGCACTTTCAGAGAGCTAAGTTTGGAACTGAGTCTCACTTAGTTTTCTTGAACCTTAGATTAATAATCCACTGGGGCCATTTTTATATCTAGCAACTCATTTTAATTGTAGAACGATAAATTAATATTTGGCATAGTGTTTCACGTACTAAATTCCCTCCACAGAGTTCTGCTCTAACTTTTTTAGCCCTACATTTCTTTCTTCTTCCTCTCAAACCTGAAAGACTGACTTGAACAACAGTCAAGGCCTTCAGATTCCTCAAGGACCCTTCAATCTCCGAGCTTCGCACAAGCAAATCAACTGCTTCAGCTAACAAAAAAGCTGCTGCACAGTCAGAATCAACCTGGTAGTGTTTTCCCAGTGCACAATGGCCCCGGTCACCTTCTTCCTAATTAATTACCACCCCAGTAGACTTGTACCGATGTGTTTTGAAAAGTTCTCAACAACAACAGTCTCTTCTGTGAAGTAGCTTAAAACATGCACATTGCACTCTGTTTTGATTGATTGATGAACCTCATTGCAGTGTATATAATAATGTGCTAAATGTTACATATGCCCTTAGTGGGTAATTTCAGGAAATTATTAAAATGTGCTTCTTTTAAAAGGTTTGGTAATGTAAGTCAAAGAGACACTTAACAGACCCAGTGCTGATTAGTGTGGGTGACCACAGTATACTGGAGTCTTTGATATTTCTTGGCTTTTTCTTGGTTTCCCGGAGGCCCTTTGGACAAAGCAAGAAAGATGGCTGAGACACCCTTGGCCTTCTGGGAAACTCAGTGACATTTAAAGACTGCTGGGGCCTATTCTGTTAATATCTAAACTAATTAAAATCAAATCATAATTGTAGAAGCTTGTTCACCAGAATTCTAATAAGCCTCGGAGCAGTACACGCTGCACGCTGCTGTGCTAAAGGCTGTCTCAGCTGTGTGAGAAGTGTTTTACCGTACAGCGAATTGTTCTCGGCGATTTTTCTCGATCTTACAACCGGCTCCTTATATCAGAAATGTCACTTCAAATGTAGGATGAAGACTTGCTTCAGCATGTCTCTTTCCACATACACCGAACACGTTTTGCTGTATCATGTAATGGGGTATTTGCCAGGGTGTGGCAGGCTTGTATATACCAGATGTGTTCTTATTAGGACTGAATGTGACACCCTGCACTGAATTTCCACCTTATACAGCCCCAAAGCGATTTCTGGAGTTTTATTTGACACCTCAAGGAAGCAGAGGAGTTGAGGAATAAGAGCCCTTGCCGAACAGCCATGAGTTAGGTTCCCTTTTTCTTACTTCACTCCCTGCATGGTCAGGGTCAGTTCCTTCAAAAATGTAGGAATTATTTGGGAAATCAAAATTAAAGACAGCATATGATTGTATAAATCCTACTTAGTTTTCTCTCAATTAAAACCTGTCACCCCCAGAAATGTTGCAAAGAAAGGCACTCAAAGATGATCAGAGGTAGAGAAAACCTTCAGTTTTCCTTGGTTAGGACTCCTCAATGTGGAAAAAGTGACTGAGTAACAGATAGCATGGAGAAGGTCAGCAGAGAATTTTTATTCATTGATATAATAAATGAAGGAAGGGACACACAAGGAGATTATCAGGCAGCAAGTTTAAAACAAATAAATAATGTTTTGGGTTTTTTTTCTTTATGCTGCACAGTTAAACTGAGGATCTCCCTACCACAGGCTGTTGTAAACAGGTTCAAAGAGGAATGAGGTAAATTAATGGTACTTCAGTTGAAAACCTGAGTTAAAAATTCCTCTACACCATTTACAGCTGGAGGCTGCAGGAATGTACCGTGAGAAGGATTACTCATATTTTCTTTCTTATACTCCTTGGTAAAAATCTCCAACTGGACACTGCTGAAGACTGGTAGGTGGATATTTTCTCTGGTCTGAGATATTCAGCTTACTTTTGTAAGAAATCGGTGACGCATCAAGGTGTGTAAGTCCTATTCATTTCAACAGAATATCTAAATATACTAAATTTTTTATCAGCTAAATTCTTTGAGTACAAACCAAAGGAAATTACAAAAAGAAAGAAAATTTGGACCACACCCCAAAGTATGCAAATACTGCTGGGGTTCTCATAAAATAAAAATTTCATCACTCGTTACGCACTTCTTGTTGAGGCCAATAAGAACTTCATTACAGACTTTACTGGAAACAGAGGAAGGTCTACAATGAAGTTTTGTTTAATAAATCTCTAGTTCCATTAAAATTATTATCTCTCCCATCTGCACCCCTATCAGAATATGAGCAGGCTGGTAAGGGTAAGTGTCACCATTAAAGGTAATCAACCCAGCAGGAAATCTGTTCTCAGGCAACTATTGGCATGATGTGGGGTTGGGGAGGTAAAGGAGAGGAGAGGATATATTCCAGCAGAGCTTTCAAACGAGTGCAGAAAGGGCCTAATTCTGCTCCCTTGGAGTCAATATACAGGCAGTGTCTTTACTCAGGTTGAGACTGGAGAAGATCATTTCAGCCCGGAGAAGAGAAGGCTCTGGGGAGACCTTATTGCGGCCTTCCAGTACCTAAAGGGGGCCTACAGGAGAGCTGGGGAAGGACTTTTTACTAGGGCAGGTAGCGATAGGACGAGGGGGAAGGGATTTAAACTGGAAGGGGTGCGATTTAGATTAGAGATCAGGAAGAAATTTTTCTCTCTGAGGGTGGTGAGGCACTGGCACAGGTTGCCCAGAGAGGTTGTTGAGGCCCCATCCCTGGAGGTGTTTGAGGCCAGGCTGGACGTGGCCTTGGGCAACCTGGTCTAGTGGGAGGTGTCCCTGCCTATGGCAGGGGGGTTGGAACTCGATGATCTTCAAAGTCCCTTCCAACCTAAACCATTCTATGATTCTATGATCATGGACAATTAGTGCATCGCAGCGCGATATTGTAAATGATAGGGTCATACAGCTGAGATGAATGAGAGCTATATCTGATGGAGTACCTGCTGATGAAGTATATGTCTGCCAACTTAGCTCTGAGTCTGGCAGGTCTTATTTTTAACATCTGTGTGTTCAGTGTCACTATGACTGTACAGTGAAATACCTGTGTCAGATCAATAAGACGCTCTAACAGCTAAGGAAAACAGCTTGAGAATATAACAAGTATTAAAACATATAGAAAAGGCTTATTAATATTTAGCAAAACTAATCTGTTTCTCACTAACCAAAACATGCACATCCAGCCCTTTTGGGAAGACGGCTTTGAAGATTCACTAAGTTGAAATGAGGTTTTCTGCACTATATGTAACCATTCGGTATTCTCTGTGGGCTGAATCCTATTCCATAATTTTGAAGTCAACCTTTGAGATTTGGGAGATCATTAGAGGGTTTGTGTATGTTTTCTTCATTCTGTTTTTCCAGATAGACCAAATGTAGTCACTTTATAGATGGGAATGTGATTTAAATAATATGACTTTGCTAACATTACATTTTGAATTTATCTTTATTAAGGCTGCATTTTAATTTCATTCCATGTATCCTCATTAAGCAACTGTTTGCTCCCTCAGGCATTTTTTCAAGCTAACTTTTAATCTACCTATTGGTACTCAAAGCTGTAAAAGTTAAAGCCTATTTGAATTTTTATTTGGAAATCTGCTAGATTTTTTCCCCTTTATAGAACTGCAGGCATTCCGCTTTTGCTGGAGATGGTCTATTTTCCCTATATAGTGTGATAAATATTAAATTAAATAACACATATTCATATAAATGTTTTTTATGCAAAGCCCTGATCTCCAGAAGAGTATATATTGACTACAATAGCATTCTATTTTACAGTACTACTGCAGAAGCTCTGTCTAATCACCTGTCTGAAATCCTGTCACTATAGCATTCAGATGCTGGAGAGCCATTGAAATTAGCAGAGAGGGGGCCTAAAGGACATTCGTTTTCCTTGTTTCTATTGATTCTGACTTCTGATTATTGCATATGCTACTTTCAGATGACGGTGAAATGTGGAGAGGGACTCTATCAGGGAGTGCAGTGATGGGACAAGAGGTAATGGCTTCAAACTGGAAAAGGGGAGATATAGATTATATATCAGGAAGAAATTCTTTCCTGTGAGGGTGGTGAGACAGTGGAACAGGTTGCCCAGAGAAGCTGTGGCTGCCCCATGCCTGGAGGTGTTCAAGGCCAGGTTGGACTGGGCTTTGAGCAACCTGGTCTAGTGCAAGTTGTCCCTGCCCATGGCAGGGGGGCTGGAACTAGGTCATCTTTAAGGTCCTTCCCAACCTAAATCATTCTATTATTCTGTGGAAGAAAATTCAGTGAAAGAGAAACTCATTGATGGGGAGCTGCTTTACATAGTGTCACATAGTGTGATTTCTCTGGACATACAATGGCACCATCTGCATCACATACAAAAAAATTCTTTTTTTATTACGGTACACTCAAAGAACAAGTTTCTCTTGTGCTATGTACAATACCTACAAACCATAGGCATGGTTATTTGACTAAAAAGGATGGGAAAGGGGGACACATCTCAGAGAGGTATTAGTTAAGGCTGCAAAGCAAGTTATTGGATTTGGATTTTATGCTTTCTTGTCTTGTGCCCTCATCATCCACCCATTGTCTTTGAGTAGCTGCAGTGGCCGTTAAGGAAACGGAGTCCTGTGGCTGTGTTGGCATCACGCAAGTCAGGACATACATATGGCAATGTGCAGCAACAGTGGGCGAGCTACTGCTCTCATGGTCTCATCCTTTCCTTCCTCCTCCTTTGCCTGCATTTCTGCCTGTACAATCCAGTTCAAGTCACCTAGAGAAACAGAATTGTTTGTCCTTGGTTTGATATAAACCTTCATTCCCAGAACCTACATAGTCTACAGTTACTGACTGCTCTCAAACTAAGTTATTGTATAGAAATATTTCTCTAGCTCAGCATGTCTTGTTTTGGAAAGCTGGGTGCTACCTTCAGCAAAAAAAATAAATAAAACCTCTAAAGTAGGTCAGAAATCAGAACCAAAAAGGCTGCTCAAGGCAGGCTCAGATCTGTAGGTATTTGCAATTTTAGCTTACCAGTTGTTCAAAACATAACTAAAGCTCATGAGCATACAGCACAAACGGTTAGCAAGCAAAAATTGTTTGTATTATAGGTGTCTGCATGGGTTTTAATCACTACCTGCTTGGTGACATATAAATAAAAACACGTAAAACTACAGTTAGATATAAATAGATATAAATTGCACAAAAATAACTAGTTTTTTTCTATGCGGTACTTACTAATGTAAGTTTTAATTTCATATACCCTTTCAGTTATGACCGGATTTCCTTGTAAGTGACACTCAGAGTTCACTGCTGCAAAGGATTGTTCTGAATAAAAATAGTTCTGCTGAGAGCAGTGAGATAACCTGTGGACTCCTGTGCTGAGACGCACTGCAGACACTTAGCAGGAGGAACAGTAGAGAAGGAAAACTTTCAGCAAAGGAAAATGCCTGTGTTGGTGCTGCTGTAAATGGTAGCTGCCTTTTTAATTTACTGTACAATCTTTAAGAGTAAATGTTACTGCTTCATTGTTGGGTGTTTCCAAACCTGGTTCCTCAGCTTTTTAATAAACAATCCAATCTCAACAGTATAAATAGTTTAAGTGGTACTGATTGGAAGTCACTAGCGGAAGAAGCAGCGAGATGATAACTTGTGTTTGTGCAAAAGTTCTCTCCTTGGGCTAGGTGGGAACATGTTTCCTCAGAGGCCATCCCAGGCTCCATTTCATAGTTTGTTAAGTGTATACAATTTACAGGTGTGGAGAAGGAAAAGAAAAAACAGTACAGAAAAGACGGCACTTTAAGTGTGATCCAACCAAGGGTTTATCATCCCAGTTGGTCCAGTGAGTCCTCATGTTTTGGGCCAAGCTGAGCTCTTTCAAGGGTGGAGAGATTGTATTGCCCCTATGAACATGCTCGAAAAAAGTGACCACTTTCTTTGACTTCTCACCAGGCCCAGTAAAGAGTGGAAAACACTAGAATAAGTGTGGGCAAGACAGCAAAACCATGAGCGTGAAAAAACACATGCACATTTACACCCTCCCTTACAGTATCACACAAGGTATGATTTGTATCAGCTGCGTACTGAGCACAAGAACAACAAGTGATCCAGAAAATGCATGACTGATATACCTAATAAATGCAATCAAGTAGCAGAAACAGATTCAGACAAATGTCCCCATCTGACCTTGAAATCACATGGTTTTAAACCTAAGGTAGCTAGCAAATTACTTCAGCTGACCTGTACTCTGCAGGAAGGTAAGCATTTGCTCCCACTCCCCGTTGGGCTGGCAGTTTACATATCCAACGTAATTACTTCTATTAGAAGTAATTGACTTCTAATGGAAAATTTCTACTGACTTCTGCTAGACAAGGTCCCTGAGATCCTGTGCCGTGCTGCCAAAGTGCTGCCTGCAATACCCGGGCTGAAGACAAGACCTTATGGGCTATCAGTGGGAACCTAATGAGGGACCTCTTCATTCATCCCATTTTGGCTTCTTGACAGATCTCAACAAATGCATGTAATTGCTGGAACCAGAGTCAGAAACTTCCACTATATTCAGGCTTGAATCTTGAGCTGGAATTCATGGGGTCTTTTAAATTCCTTTTAAAAACACATAAGTTGTTTATAAGTACGTGTAATTTATGTGTGCAATTATTACATTTTTCTCTGCATAATTCTGATCCTGCTTCTAAGACGCTGAGGTGAAACATAAAAANTGAGGTGAAACATAAAAAGAAAACGTGATCTCTGATTTTAACAGTTCAGGCTTATGGTTCTGGCCTCACCAAATGAAGGCCAGACGCAAAAACACTGCTGACCTCACAATCTATCCCAAACCGAATAAAAACTGGATTCTTCGTTGTCTGAGGTAAAAGATCCTTTAGCTATAGGTAGTTGCAAGTTTATACACCTCTGAATCAGCCAGTGGATATGGACAGGTTACTCGTGGGTTATAAGTCACACCTTGAGCCACCTTCAGCCTCAATCAGCGAGATATATTTCAACTCAGATGGGACAAGGAGGGAAATAGAAGTTGGGTCAGATGATTTTGACTAACTTCCCTTCAATGTCTGCCCCTGATTAAAAATCGAAGTTATCCTATGAAAACTTGATCCAGGTTTGTGGAGAAATTTCCAAAACCACGGGGCTGCTTTTATAAACGGAATATAATTTTCATACAAAATGTTTCTTCCTTCTTTCTTTCCTTCCTTCCAGAAACACAAAATCAATTAACACTATCCTGATTTATACCATAAGAAGGCTCAGTCCTGTTTCTTGATAACATCCGTGTGGGTTTCTTACAGGCAAAATGGGTAAGGGACTTCAGTCTCTTTTGGTGTGTTTATGTTTGTAACATATTAAATATTTATACTTATTTAGACCTTGTTCAGAAGATTATCCAATTGATTACTCCCCAGTATTCTTAACACTGCACTGACTTGACTTCTGCTTTCAGGGATCTCAGTCATTTTATCTGGAGCGTGTCCAGAGGAGGGCCACAAGGATGATCCGAGGGCTGGAGCACCTCTCCTATGAGGAGAGGCTGAAAGAGTTGGGGCTGTTCAGCCTGGAGAAGAGAAGGCTCTGGGGAGATCTTATTGCAGCCTTCCAGTACCTAAAGGGGGCCTACAGGAGAGCTGGGGAAGGACTTTTTACTAGGGCATGTAGTGATAGGACGAGGGGGAATGGCTTCAAACTGGAAGAGGGCAGGTTTAGATTGAACATTAGGAAGAAGTTTTTCACTTTGAGGGTGGTAAGGCACTGGCACAGGTTGCCCCGAGAGGTTGTTGAGGCCCCATCCCTGGAGGTGTTTGAGGCCAGGCTGGACGTGGCCTTGGGCAACCTGGTCTAGTGGGAGGTGTCCCTGCCTATGGCAGGGGGGTTGGAACTCGATGATCTTCAAGGTCCTTTCCAACCTAAACCATTCTATGATTCTATGATTCTATGATCTTACCAAAAATTTAAGGAAAGTCACCTCCTTTCAGTGCCATAAGCGTTAGAAGGCCTTTGTTGAAGAAGGAATTTTTGGTGTTGCTTTGATGGCTCACATTCTACTGGTGTAACACACTGTTAAGTGAGCTAATGCTGAGGTGGGGTGTCACTGCTGACTGTTATTAGCAGCAGCTTCATCAGTTCCTGAAATAAGGGCATCTGCAATTCCACCAGCTTGATGTTCCTTGACAGCTACCAGGAAACTCTCTAAATGTGCTCCTAATTGCATAAAGCATAAGAAGGATCAGGAATGCGTGATATCGTTGTATGGAGTCCAACATGGAGAGCTATAATTTGTTTGTTAATAGAAAGTTATATTAGGAATTCAGTGATTAAGAACACTGTTACAAAAATATAGACAAGAAATGAAATAGGCGAAAAATTGCTTCTATCATGATATTTTCAATTTTACTGTATCGGAGGAAACCTTAATCAGGACAAGCTTGTAGCATTTAACACAAGAATTATTCAAACTGTAGCTCTGCAGTTTCTGCCATGTTGAATAATGTCATTCTTTTATGTGGCAAACTTGCTTGTATCCCACATGAATTTGGCAGCACTATCATTTTTCCAATCATACACAATTACTTAAATCAGAAATGTTGAATCAGAGTATAGAAGTTAGATCCAAAGCTCAAATTATCCCCTTGGAACATGCTTTCTGGTATTTTAAGTTTCCTGCTGTAAATATTTTTGAATATCTTATATCACAGTGGAGTTGTGAGAACTGCAGTTAGCATTACTGAAAGGTCTTAACTCACTTTCACAGATTTATTTTGTGCAGAAAGAAAAAAAAAAACCTGTTTGGAAAAACAATGATACATTTCAAGTCATCATCTCCAAAAGGAAACTTCCAGATTTTTCACTTGGAATGACTTTGTTTTAAACAAAACCTCCTTAACATTTTAATTTTGATATGGTGCGGTTTTGGTATGAGGTAACCAAAATATCAATGATTTTGTTGGAGGAGGAGAATGTCTCTAATTTCCCTTCCCTCCAATTATGGATGAAAATCTAATAAGAATAGACTTTCTTACAAAATTTCAGGACCTTCTGGTATATAATCAAACTTATTTACAACGTTGAGATGTGCCCATTGGAGGTGTTGTTGACATCAGAAAGTGTGAAGGCACATAATAATAAGCAAGAAAAGTAAGTTTCCAGGTAATTACACATTTTTTCCTGGAACTGAAAAACAGATCTGCGCTCAGTGTCACAGTCTGAGGTCAGGTTTTGCTTTACCTTGGTGTTTCATTCCACTTCAGATTGTCACAATCTCTTCGCTTCAGCCTTCCCAAAATTTGCTTTCCTGCCTTGCCCTGTTGTTAGGTTGTTTCCCATTGCAAACACTTTAAAGGCTGATACATGTAAACCTGTGAAGTCCTGAATACTTCCAGCTTGCTTTAACCATTTGAATCTTAATTCTGAACTAATTCTAATCTTGAAAATGATTGAGACATATTGTGATAACACCTCGTAGTGCCTGCCGTAAGCAAGGATCCAGCTGGCATAACATAAACCCAGGACTACAGGTTGCTGACTCCTCTCCCCTACTGCCAAACTTGCTTTACCACCCCGAGAAGAACAATGTTAGTAAGGGAACCAGCAGGCTGGACAAAGAAAGGAGGTTTTGTTCAAACCTCCCACTGACACTGAGTTTCACAGGTAATAAGCAGGACTGGCCTAAGGCCAAAAATAAACTTTTTATTTGGCTCTCTCAGCAAAGGAAACTCTGCTCCTACAACACAGGACGTCAGCAAACTTTCCCTGAAGCTAATGAAATTTCATTCTACACAGGACTGTTAAAAGTGATGCTAGAAAACGGTATAACTTGAGTCCCTTATATTGGTTTTCTGTCCAAAGTCCTATCAGCCGCTAAAGAGTCACCTGGCCATATATCAGGAAATCTTTTAAAAGGTCTGGATGTATGTGATATTCACATTATGCACCATGAGGAAAAAAAAATAATATCCAGTTCTACTTTTTCTTTGCAGGTTTTTCTATAACCACATGAACAAATCTGATCATGCACATGCCTATGTACCTTATTTAATCAAAGGACAGAACAGGAACCATCTCTAAAGAGTCCCATAACTGGACTGTACTTTGTAGATTAAAAAAAAAAAAAATTAGAGAAGCCTTAAATTAAAAATATGTGCCTCCAGAAATCTGAGGGCATTTTACATCCAAATGAGCAACAGTCAGCTTCAGGAGATGCTTCTTTTCTCCTACCAGAAAACTTTGTCACCTCTCAGAGAAAACAAAACAAAACAAAACAAAACAAAACAAAACAAAACAAAACAAAACAAAACAAAACAAAATTCTGGGAAGTGCGAACCAAAATTGTCATTTTATTTTTCATGCAGAAAATGTCATTTCCTCCTACGTTTATCTCTGCTTTCTCATCCTCAATACTATAGTTGTTCTTTTGCATTCTGTGACATTAGCTAAAGAAGTGCTTGTGGAGTCTCCTTTTCTAACTTCACTTTTCTTTCTTAAATGTGACTCAATAAAGAAAAAAACACACAACAACAAAAAAAAACAAAACAAAAACCAAACCACAAACTGATTTAACTATTCTAAAACCATTTGATGATACTCCAAAGCCCAAATGGTGTTTGAAGAAAAAATTTTAAGTTTTATATTGTTAAAAAATAAAATATTTCTCATCCTAGGTGGCCCAATCCCATGTGTTAGTTGCAGAAAGAAGTAAATAACCTTCTTCTGTATTTGCATTTTAATTTTCTTTTAACAATTTGCAATAGATAGTTTTATACAGAGAACACTTTTCTTTTTTTATAAACAGATGCCACTCTAGCTGTCATTTCAAAGATGTGTGACTGAATTTCTGAAAGTCTAAGAGAAATATTAAAAGTGACATGAAGTAAAGCAAATGATTTGACTATTGTTTCAAGTGTTCTTTTTTAAAAAAAATTAAATGTAAAAAAACCCTGAAGATATTATTCAGTAATAGTAATAACAATGACCATTCTACAATGCTTTGAATTGCTAAAGTTCCTTTGTAAACACTAATTTATTGAAATAATACCCACAACTTTTGGATGTTAATACTAACCTTGCAAAAGTAAGTCGATTTGCGTGTGTGTGTGTGCGTGAGGGCGACATTCCCTCCGTGTACTCACATGCACAGACTATACAGTCATTTGTCAGTCTCTAATAAGAAACAGAAGTGACATCTGTCATGCATTCCAGTAAACACATTAAGCAAACACAATAAGACCCCAAAATGTTTACTCAAGTACTCTAATTAATTGTGACTTGCTGTAACCGAGTTTTCTATGAATTAAACAGAAAGATCCATGCTCTCTCCTCCCCCTGCTGTAGCGTTTTGTGCAGTGGGAAAAGACTGAAACTAAAGACTTCCCTTCTGGCCCTGCCAAGGTGCATTTTTTCCTCATAGACTTGACTTGCAGTAGAAGTTGATGTGAGAGTTTGTCATGGCTGTTTTGACAGTCCGGTCATCCTAATCCAGGGATCTGGTCCCTGTGGTTTGTCAATTATCCTACTAACCCTACAGCGAGAGGAACACTCAAGGCACTGAACTGTCATCCAATAAGCAAGAAATAATGTCAGCAGCCAGCGAGTAGGGATTGCGAGAGATGGGGATGCTTTTGACAACAGAGAAGTGTGGATCATTTCAGCATTTATTTTATTTATAGGCATTCGTAACAAATTAATTATATCTCACTGCAAGGCTTCACTAAAACTTGCCGGATCCAGACCCGCATGCAGGCGGAGGATGGTGAGCGCAGTTGAGTGCAGAGATTGCAGCGCGGCAGATCCTGGCGCGGAGGTTCGATTCCCAGTTCCTTTCACCCCCCTCCTGTGACCTTGAGCTTGTTACTTGACTTGGATATGTTTCGATATCCCCCTGGATAAACTGAGGATAAAAGCATCCTCTCTTAAGAGCAGACAGAGCCTTAATCAATTAATGCCTGTAAAGGACATTAAGATCATTTAGCAAAAGGTAGAATTAAAGTGCAAATTATGCTAAGGTCCTACTGAAATGAAAGGGAAGTGTGTTTAAAAGGGGATTTAGATGCAGAAAGCTAGACAGCAAAGAAAATCTAGGTGGAGGATCACAGGAGGTTTGATTCTGATCCAGTGTGTATCAGGATAATTTGGCTTAACTCCCCACTTAATACTAACAAAGCAGGCTCTGCCCTGGATTCTCACTTGGTGTAAAGTTACCCCGATCTATGATTACACCAATTAAACCAACTGAGAGTCTAAATTTTTGGCTATTTAAGTCCTCATAATCAGAGCTATAATTTTGGTTTTGTTTTTTTTTTTCATTTCCTGAGTCTGTTTTTTCCTATTGTTTCTCAATAACAGGTTTACTCTAACCATGTTGAAGTGAAAAAATGTCAGAAGAAATGAAGTAATAGAGGCAAAGTAAATCTCTGGAGGCATCTTTTTTCCAAGTAAGCCACAGCATGACCAGCAAGACCGGATGATGGCCCGCGTACCAATAAGAGTCTCTTACACCTTTAGTTTCTCTAGCTGAGATGTGGGACATCACCAGCAATAAGCGGTTCCAATTTTCTACCATCTGACCGGTCTTCAGAAAAGCACAGGGTGCAGGGAGGGTGAATTCTCACCGTTGAGGTAACTGCTTTTGAACTGGTATACTCAGTTTTCTCATTTCCAACAAAATGGTGCGGGAACAGCCCAGCCAACACAGCGTTGGGACGAACCCCGATAAAACACAGCTGACAGGAAATTTAAATTTTTAAGACATTGTTTTAAGACTTCTTCTAGTAGACTGAAAAATTTAGAGCTCCAGTGTTTGAGGTGGTTGGGCAGGTTTATATTCTGGACACCAGTGCAGAAACGGAAAGGAGAAATTTATGGTGATCCTTGGAAGGAAAAACTCTTTCAGTTGTAGGTATTTCAAAACCATGGGTGATACCATTAAAATAACTGAATGTAGGGGATAATAGTAGATCATACTATTTATCAAATAATTTTGTCTCTTACATATCCCCTACGTGACCGAAATATGCACATCCACTGCTGACATTTAGGAAAAGTCTGGGAAAACAGACATGCCTCAAAATATCTGTTTAAAATCACCACCTTCATTCTTAGCTATATTAGTGGGGAATTAAAATCCAAATTCCAGGGCTTTTCATGGTCATGTCTGATATTAGACACTAGCTATTTCAATTGCAGTATTGTCATCAAATCTGGAAAACAGCTGGAAGCCAGCCCAGGAAAATACTGTACTTCAGCAATGTGTTGCTATATGAGTATCACTTCATTGTGCAAAATTTAAACCATCTTATTCCTGAAAACCTTGAAAGTATGTGCCCTACACAGAAAAAAAACCCAAACCTTTGGAATAGCCCAAATGAAAAACAACTGATCCAACTGAAACCAGCTGAAACAGCTGGTTCTTGTCATTCTCCATAGCATTCAGGTAGCTTAGGGTAACTTCTTATATATAGAAACATTATCTTGCCATCAAACACTAAAAAAGTCTGTGCTGGGGATGAATATTTCAAAGCTTAAGGCAGAAGGCGTACTCTGATGTGGAAATATACATTGTATAAGGAAATAACATTCAGCTCCCTGGAGCCAAAGCCATGAATCAGTCAACATGTGTCCCCAAATGAAGGCAACTAAACTTCTTTTTTCTCTGCATATCTCACCATTTTACGACCTGAATATGATCCCTGGTGCTGTTGAAATGTCAGTCAAGAAAACCCATTTTGGCTGGTTTATGTACTTACCTGCTTGTAAATGTAGATTCACATAGTCCCTCACCAGCCTGATGGGAGCCATAGAATCATAGAATGGTTTGGGTTGGAAGGGACCATAAAGATCATCCTGTTCCAACCCCCCTGCCATGGGCAGGGACACCTCCCACTAGACCAGGTTGCTCAAAGCCCCATCCAGCCTGGCCTTGAACACCTCCAGGGATGGGGCAGCCACAACTTCTCTGGGCAACCTGTTCTGCTGTCTCACCACCCTCACAGTAAAGAATTTCTTCCCAATATCTAAAAATACTCAAGCAAACTGCAGCAGAATCACTGCAGATCTCACACCCAAGTGCCCAGACCTCAGAATAAAATTATTTTATACCGGTGACTTGGGGAGCAGCAATATCCATCCCAGGCTTCAGGCCAGCCTCTTCATCCCACTCTCCGCGGGAAACGACATACATTTTTCAGGTCAGTTGTTCATTTTTTAAAAAAAAGAAATGGCATGCTGATAATACGAGCGTGTCTGAAGATATTCGGACATGTTAGCGCTTGTGTCTGGGAGGTGGATATTACAATCAGACTGCTAGCGAGGTGGTCAAGGGAAGATGGTAAACAGAGCCCATCCCCTGACTCTCCCACACCGATGAGTCTCACCCTCTAATACCTCAGACGGCTTATTCCATAAACATTGGATCCTTTAAAACAATTTGCAGGAAAGTTAGATTATCAATGAGAAACTTTAAACCTCTAAGACTGCTACTTGACAATTTGTCACTCAACTTCAGCAAAAC
The DNA here is from genome assembly GCA_008711295.1 of Anarhynchus alexandrinus. Lineage (NCBI taxonomy): Eukaryota > Metazoa > Chordata > Aves > Charadriiformes > Charadriidae > Anarhynchus > Anarhynchus alexandrinus. The sequence continues at coordinate 299,200 of VUYV01000576.1, read as the reverse complement.
TATAGGGGAAAAGCACAATGAATTAATGAATAGCAACAAATCCCCATGACAACATGTTACTTCATTAAAATTTTATCAGCATTCTTCCTAAGGAAAGCATGCCTTCTGTTCTACGCTGAGTTTCTTCTACAGTGTTTTACAGACAATTCACAGCATTCTGGCGCTTCAAAATTAGTTCCTGTGGAGAGTGAGCTACACACAGACTCTAGATTGTGTCACACAGCGGTCTCCTGGGTGCCGTGATGAAGTTTTGCCTACGTTTTTTGTGTGTATCTTATGCCTTAAACATTAATCAAGCATTTCCCAATTGCTTTCTTTGAGAATAGGTTAATTAGCTGCAAATGCATCTCTGTGTTAATTTTCAGCAAATGCATTAAACTGCATTTCATAAATATTTTCCTAGCAACCAAATAAAAGCTTTGAAAGGAAAATGTTTTCATTGCTTTCGCTGGGGCTCTATCTTACGCTTTTTTTTGCCTTTTCTTTTTTTTTTTTTGGAGATCCATAAAACATACCCATTGCTGTCCAGTGTATTTTTCAGTTCTGGATGTAAGTACAAAAAAAGAAGAATAATAAAAATTGTTGCCAGATACTGTAAGCTTGCCATAATCTTAAGATTTGATGCAAAAAAATACCCTGCTCAGAAACACTGAAAGTGTCTGCTTGGAAATTCAAATTGTTTTAGAGAGAAAGAAAACATAGATCAGGAGAAAAAAAGCTAAAATTACTCTTAAAAATAAATAATAGGTTATATGCATATTAGTAACCTGCCCTGGTTGTATTAATAAACATTTCTCTCAGAGAATTACAGTCCATATTTTTACTGTGTATATTTGGCTCTAAAAGCACCTCACAAGAGAATATCTGTTCCCCAAAACTTTGTAAACCAAACAGCTTTGGGATGCAAAGGCTGCAGGGAAGGAAATGAATTCCTAGTTTTTCACCTGTGAACTAAGGTGTTTGACATAGGAATTAGGATGTTGAAGTGAGCAACTAAAATCCTGATTTTTTATTTTTTTAGGTAGGTAGGAGGCAGCAGAATTAAGTGCGCATACAGAGATTCACTATTTCCGATGTAAGATTTCTGAGCCAGATGGAGGGTATTAAAAAAATGATGTTTCTTTAGCATTAAATAGTCATTTTCTACAAACCAAAAACATTGCAAAAGGAAGAAACCAAAGCTCCCTACTTCCAGCCAAGTGCCTGAACTGCGCTTCTCTGTCTTCTCTCCTTATGGCTCCGTGAATCTTGCCAGTCTCGAGCTGTGGTGCAATAAAAAGCACGTAGAGATCTATCCACAGAATATCACAGCGACGAGAAAATTCCGCTTGGATATGGAAACTTGTCATAACCACCCTGCAACTTGAGGAAAGCCTACAAACAAGGTCTTCTGCCTTCTGCATGACCAATCTAACCACTGGGCTATTATGCCAAATATTTTTAACCTGTATTTTTTTTTTTTAATTGATTTCATTGAAATCTTAGTACGTTAGGCTTGATTCTGAGCAAGCTTAGCAATATGAGTCCCTCAAGTGACTTAGTGGAATACATACATTCACCTTGAACCTGAATATTTTTGTGGAAAATTAGGTGGTTATGGTGAGTTCAGCAAAGCCAAGGTCCTACTAGACACTTCCCAGAGGACTACTTGATTACGTGATGAAGCTTATTATGTGAAATGTAAGTGTCAATAGAACCTTTCCTTAGGTTGCATCACTGAAGTAAGGACCTAGCTGCATTTAAATGTCCCATAAGCTAACATGACACATCCAGATAACATAAGAAATAGGTACCAGAGATCACAATAGTTACTAGACATCTACATCTCAATGCAGGACATCAGTGTTCATTGGGAAATGTTTTCTCTCCACCCATTGTTCAACTTTCTATTTTTTTTAATTTTTTTTTTTTTTTCTGAACCACCTGCAATCCAGCTAAACTAACATATTTATACAGGGATCATCTTCCTCTACAGACTATTTAACATAAGAAATACAATGCAGTCTTGCTTTTTTCAATGGAGGTTTATATTGATGTCAGTGTGCTCTGCGTCAGGTTCTGTAGAAGTCCGTTATATGATCTTGGTAGGATAAACACTGAAAGAAATATTGGATTAGTAAATTAAGGAAACTGAGGCATGTCTTCTCTGAAA
>VUYV01000576.1:279640-294430 GCA_008711295.1 Anarhynchus alexandrinus | reverse complement strand
GCTTGGATATGGAAACTTGTCATAACCACCCTGCAACTTGAGGAAAGCCTACAAACAAGGTCTTCTGCCTTCTGCATGACCAATCTAACCACTGGGCTATTATGCCAAATATTTTTAACCTGTATTTTTTTTTTTTAATTGATTTCATTGAAATCTTAGTACGTTAGGCTTGATTCTGAGCAAGCTTAGCAATATGAGTCCCTCAAGTGACTTAGTGGAATACATACATTCACCTTGAACCTGAACATTTTTGTGGAAAATTAGGTGGTTATGGTGAGTTCAGCAAAGCCAAGATCCTACCAGACACTTCCCAGAGGACTACTTGATTATGTAATGAAGCTTATTATGTGAAATGTAAGTGTCAATAGCACCCTTCCTTAGGTTGTATCACTGAAGTAAGGACCTAGCTGCATCTAAATGTCCCATTAGCTAACATGACACATCCAGATAACATAAAAAATAGGTACCAGAGATCACAATAGTTAGCAGACATCTACATCTCAATGCGGGACATCAGTGTTCACTGGGAAATGTTTTCTCTCCACCCATTGTTCAACTTTCTATTTTTTTTAATTTTTCTTTTTTTTTTTCTGAACCACCTGCAATCCAGCTAAACAAACATATTTATACAGGGATCATCTTCCTCTACAGAATATTTAACAAAAGACATACAATGCAGTCTTGTTTTTTTCAATGGGAGGTTTATATTGATGTCAGTGAGCTCTGCGTCAGGTTCTGTAGAAGTCCGTTATATGATCTTGGTAGGATAAACACTGAAAGAAATATTGGATTAGTAAATTAAGGAAACTGAGGCATGTCTTCTCTGAAATCTTATTAAAAGAGCTTTAATAGTAGTGTTTCCTCACCTAAATATTTATACAGTTTTTGGTTATTAAAATTAATGAGATGTCATCCCATGACTCATTTTAAATTAACAAATCCAGGCCCAGCACCTTACAAACTCATTTATAACTGTTCTACTCTTAACAAGCCAAGCACAGGACACCACTACACTCCTGCAAAAAACCCGATCTTCTTGTCCTTTTCCTGCAGTTCTATCTCCTCCTTAGCTTGTCTCATTTCCCTTTCTGCTCAAGAAAAGATGGGTGTTGGACACTTTAGGATAGCTCGTAGTTGTACACTCTTGTGACACCATCATGAGGATGTTCTAGAGCTCCAATATCTATTTGTTACTTCCTGGACTTGTTTACCGGGTCCCTTAACTTTGTTTTGTCACAGTTGGATAAAGACTCAAGTATCTCATCTTTATGGTTTTCAGCAGTCAGTAGACAGTATGACAGTCATCTGCAGATGTATCTTTCCAAATTAGTTATCCAACAACTTGACCTTATGAGAATGTTTATCAAAAACTCTTTACTTCATCAGTAGCTCCTGTTCTTTTCACTTTCAGCAACCCCAGTACAGATGCACCATCCCTTTACTTCATCGTTTGCATCAGGGCTAAGGATGTGAAAATAGCTACTGTTATTACATGGCAGCAGTTTTCAGAAATACAGGTAATGCCAGATTGCGGCCAGTAGGAAATTGAACATGATGTAGAATCATAGAATGAATCATAGAATCATAGAATGGTTTAGGTTGGAAAGGACCTTGAAGATCATCTAGTTCCAACACCCTTGCCCCTAGACAGGAACACCTCCCACTAGAGGAGGCTGCCCAAGGCCACGTCCAGCCTGGCCTTGAACACCCCCAGGGATGGGGCCTCAACAACTTCTCTGAGCAGCCTGTTCCAGTGCCTTACCACCCTCAAAGTAAAAAATTTCTTCCTAATGTTCAATCTAAACCTGCCCTCTTCCAGTTTAAAACCATTCCCCTCGTCCTATCACTACATGCCCGTGTATTTTATGCACTTACTGCCATACATGCATTAATGTTATTTCAGGGTTCAGCAAGCTGTGGCATGAGGCTCATAGAATCATAGAACCATAGAATGGTTTAGATAGGAAGGGACCTTGAAGATCATCCAGTTCCAACCCCTCTGCCATGGGCACGGACACCTCCCACCAGACCAGGTTGCTCAAAGCCCCATCCAGCCTGGCCTTGAACACCTCCAGGGATGGGGCAGCCACAGCTTCTCTGGGCAACCTGTTACAGTGCCTCACCACCCTCAGAGTGAAAAGTTTCTTTTTAATATTTATTCTAAATCTCCCCTCTTTCGATTTGAAGCCATATGTTGTGAGCAGATTTCAAAGGCCTTGCAGCAGGGTCAGGAGCTGGGAGTCATGGTGCTCTGAGAAAGGTGTCAGTGGGAGGCAGGTGATACCAGGCTGCAAGTTACCTCGTTATCTTGCTCTCTTGCAGATGACAAAGTACAGGACATGGGAACTGGTAGCCACTCTCCTGTTGAATGGCAGAATTTCCTGGTGCGTTTCTTTTGGCAGAAACATTTTCAAGTTTGGAGGAAAAATTCTAGTCAAGGACACGACCTCTGCAAGACCATCAGACCACTAAAACCAACATATTTTTCTAGACACTTCAACCCAAGCCCCTGTTTGTGTGAAATGTCTAACAATGTTTGGCCACACAATAGAACTAAGTCATGATTCTGAAATTACAGCTATCATTACCCATAACCAAAGCCAAGTAGACAGTGTGTTATTCTTGGAGAAAGCAGAGGGAAAACTATTTCCTTTCTTCTTTTCCTTTCTTTTTCCACTTCTGAAGACATCAGTAACTTGTGAATTAAAAAGCAAGGGGAGGTGGCTTTGAGCAGGATTCAGATAAAGCTGTCGTGGGGAGCATGTGGTGCTATTTAAGTTCCTTCTGAACTCTGCCTGCCTGTCTCTGTCCTGTAGTCTTTTTGAGGCAGCTTTTGTTAAAGGCGAGTCGTGCCAATCAATCCTGGCAGGTGGTCTTTTTAGTTCCAGGTGTTGACAACAGGTATTTACTTTGGTCTCCTATATCCTATATCACAAAGGGAGATGGTGAATTCAGCATTTGTTGGCAGAAAGATGATAGATGACATTTGCTGGCTCAACATTCTTCATGCGACCATCCCCAACGGTTGTTATTCCAGTTCATGTGCCTCTCGGTAAGGAGTAACTGCAGATTCAGGACTTGAAAATTCATTGTCCTATGCAGAGTGGTCTCTCCACCATCTTCAAAGGAACACTGTGCTCCCTGGACCTTTGTATTTTGTTGTAAGGGAGCTTTTCATTCAAGTTCTTTTAATTTACCCCAGAGTTTTAATGAGTTGCACTCTATTTTAATCTTAGTCATTTTTATAGAAATCTGATGGTGAATTAGAAACAGATGCATCCCTCGCAGACATTTCCTAAAAACTACAAGATGCTTAGAAAGAATCTGCCTGCTAGTGTCTAGGAAAGGGCCATTGGGGATTGATATATATTTGTCTACCTTTATTAAATTATATTAATTATCTGAAAGCATGAAATTATCTCAGTGCATGTTCTTTTTTATTTTTCTGTTTGCCTTTTGTATGCCACGTCATGGATGCCACATGTTCTAGAAAAACCTCTGAATTAAAATTTTAGCAATCAGAACAATGCTTAGAACATGTCTGTTCCCATAACTGCTGGTTTGGAGGTAAGTTGCATTTATTTAGCTTATATTTATTTACTTATTTATTAATGTATTGTGGCTTTTTGTTGTTGTTTTTAGTGGGGTTTTGTTGTTCTTGGGGAAGCACCATCAAGTACCACGAGCAATGTGAACACGGTTCTCCGCTTTATACATTCCAAAGCAGTTATATTAAATAAGTGCTATGGACAGCTTGGTAAACTACTAAAAGTAAACCCAAATTTCCCTAAGAACTTGACTATTCATATCTGTTTTTTTGGAAAAAGCCTTCTCGGGGGAAAAGGACAAGAGAGAAAGGAAAACGCTGCTATGTAGTGAAACTAGAGCATTAGAGGAAAATGAATAAATGAAAGGATGGCTCTCAGTGATGCCATACAACCAGGACCTATGGTAAAAAGAAGAGAAGAAAATAAATTTCTTTTTTTTAAAAATAATCATCTGGACTCTGCAGTTCTTTTCTGTAGTCAGCCTCAAAATTGCTAATACTGCTCTTTGTTCACCCGAAGGAACAAAACAGTTCTCCATCCTTACCTGGATGATAGGACAACATGTAATTGAAGTGTCCTGATAAAGCCTGGAGGAAGCATTGTGACTCCAAGAACTACATCTGTAGACTCTGCTCAAGAGCAGATGTGGGTTATTGATCCAGCTGCTCCCCACAAGACACAGGTAATTCTCTGCCCCAAAGAAAGGGTAGTACCCAAACTGGGTGGTGGGTGGGGTGGCCAGAGTAGACCCTCAATCCATGATTGGGAGCTGTTGGGTCAGTGCTAACCGGCCAGTGCTAAAACTGTGCCAGAGCCCATATTACAGTTTTCACAAAATACATGCCAGTACTTGACTCTGTGCCTTAAACTTGCTTATTTTATTAATATAGAGGTAGCCAAAGCCTCTGTGTTGGCTTACAAAGCTCTCAGTATAGGTGCTGGAGGACAGAGCTACAGGGTGTTTTGTCTTCCTCTTCTTCCTCTCCTTGATCTTACGGTACTTAGAACAGCGTAGCATAGCGCAGCACAGAATAAAATTAGAACAGAACAGAGCAGAGAAGAGCAGAATAGAATAGAATAGAATAGAATAGAATAGTCCAGTTGGAAGGGACCTACAATGATCATCTAGTCCAACTAGATGCCAAGTTGTGGCAGGGTGTGCCAACTGCTTGAATGCGCTCAGCCTCACTGATCTATGAACTTGGAAGAAAAAATTGCAAGCCAGTTTGACATCTTGCCACATTCACCACGTTCAGCTGGCATTGCTGCCTACAGGACCTCTCCGTCTTGCCTTTGCTTTCTGCCTCTCCAAGTATCTCCACATCATTGCCTCACAGACTTTATCTTAGTGTCTTTTAGCCTAACTTTATCGAGAGATTTGCAGTCTATACACTAGCCCAAATAACACATTTTTGGGGGGTTTTATCTATTTTTAAATATGGTTAGCGTTCCTATATTGACTATCTAGAGAGGGGAAGAACTCATTGAAATGGTGGCAAACGCACTGAAAAGCTTCCTCTAAAATGGAAAACTGTTTTGACTTTTCGCATTTTATTCTCAAAGAGAGGTCTTTTATCGACGCCAGCTCAGCACCTTAGAGAGAAAAATGAAATCTTGAAAAAGGCTTTTAAACCCTGAGGTTGGCTGTGGGGTTTTTTTTTCTTTTCCTTAGACTTTGTAAACACTTTTCTCTGCAAAAGTAATGTACATAATTGTGGGATCTTCCATCTTTTTGTAAGCAATATGGTCTAAGTATTACAAATCTCAAAAAAAAAGGTGGTTTTTTTTTTCTTTTTTTTTCTCCTGTTTTTGGATGGAAGTTACCCAGTTAGGGAATAAATGCAGAACACAAAGATGTCATTTTCTTTCTTAAACAAGGTCAGTATCCTGACAATAAGGGCACTTTAAAAGCTTTCCATTTTGCATGTGTTCATGGGGGAGAAGGAGCTGATCAATGTCCTTTCAGGTTTTCAGGTTTCTTTTTAGGACTTTTCCTTGGGTTCTTTTCTTTTTTCTTTTCTTTTTCCCCCTGTTAAAAGTGAACTAAATATTTTATTTATTAAGGAGGAAATAAAACACCAGTTATATTGCCATATTTTAGCAAGGAAAATCAATCTGGTCCAGTTCTGAGTTCAGATTTTTATTTTTTACCTGCAATAGCTAAGAAACATCTTAGCAATATTGCAAGAAAGAAATATCTGACTACTTGTTTTGCACACACAGATTGGCCCCCAATCTTGCAAACTATGAGGCAGGGCTGCAGTTTTATCAAAGTACTACTTGGAGAAGCCATATCATGAGTGCTGACAGTCAGTTGGTGGTTTCAAGCTTCTCTTGGTAGACAAGCAACAGACAGTCCTGGTTTTACCAACGGTGGCCTCACAAGATGAAATTAATCTCTCCTAGCTTGGTCCTCTGGAGTGGATGATCATCACAAAGATGATCTGAGGGCTGGAGCACCTCACCAATGAAGACAGGCTGAGAGAGTTGGGGTTGTTCAGCCTGGAGAAGAGAAGGCTCTGGGGGGACCTTATAGCAGCCTTCCAGTATCTGAAGGGCACCTACAGGAAAGCTGGAGAGGGACTTTTTGCAAGGGCATGTGGTGATAGGATGAGGTGTAATGGCTTCAAACTGGAAGAGGGTGGATTTAGACTAAATATTCAGAAGAAATTTTTTACTCTGAGGGTGGTGAGGCACTGCAACAAATTGCCCAGAGAAGTTGTGGCTGCCCCATCCCTGGAGGTGTTCAAGGCCAGGCTGGATGGGGCTTTGAGCAACCTGGTCTAGTGGGAGGTGTCCCTGCCCATGGCAGGGGGGGTGGAACTAGATGATCTTCCAACCTAAACCATTCTATGATTCATTCTATGATTCTATGTTAGTGCAATTTATCTTTTCCTAGATTTTTTTAAATATACATAACCTATAAGCAAAGCTTCTTTCACTGTTAAGATGTGCAGGATTGTGAAATACTTTATACAGTGAAGCGTGATGTTTTTGGAAGTGCCACACTTAGAAGAAAAAACGTCAGTTGTTTCCAAATGAACTACTTCTCTTAATTCTGCTTGAAAATACCCTACTCCAGCAAAGCAATAATGGCAACCTGTACCTGTCAGGTCTGGGTCTTATTCCTCAAAACACCCATTTTCACACCTAGGTCTGAACTGGTTCAGCAAAGTGCTGAGGGGTGGCTGAAGTCCTCCATGGAGCTGGGTGGAACTGCTTGTGTGCTTAAAGTGAAGTCCGTTCCTCAGAACTTTGCTGAATCAAGTCAAAATCAGTTTAAAAAAGCTTAAGAGAGCTTCACCCTGCTGACCCGTGGGCAGATCCAGGTGTAACACACCATCCCAGTGCAGTTGCACATGGGGCAATTCAAGGATGGACCTGTACTTCTCCTGCTCCCATCTCTTTAAGGTAGATATAACATTACTTTAACGTAATTTTGATGCTGATTTCATTACAGTGTTTAAAGGAAGATCAATGTAAATGTATGATATCAGCTACCTCATATAAAAGTCTTTTATATAAGCAGGTGGTTTTGGACCTTGCCTCCAGCTATACCTTTTGATCATTTAGAAGGCTACTGATGTACCCCAGGCAACTTACGTAAAACAGTTATTTGTACTCATTTAATGCTATACCTTTAAACACCCCTTTAATCTATTTGCAGTTGTAAAAGACTCGCAGTATGGAAATGTTTTAAAGGAGTAGGTTTAACTTTGCACAATTAGGCTGAATTTTTTTCTGGATAGAAAAGCTCTACTTCTTTTTTCAACTCTTGCAATCACGTACGTGTCCAAACACGCACGCTCCTCTCTTCTGAGAAGATGTCTAAGCAGAAGCTCCTTGGTCAAAGGTGTGTACTGCTGGATAGCAGGGGAAAGGGTAAGGGCTGCAGGAGTTTGTATGTCTATTCCAGTTTCAGACAATTCAGGAAATGTGTTAATCTTCACTAAAAATGAAATGTGTTTGTACTTATCATTACAAAAAATGACAATTCGTGCTTATTCCGTGTTACTGTGGATAAGCTTCATCTGCCAAACAATGAAAACCAGTTAATAACGTGGCCAAAGATGAAAGCATAGACCCCAGATTCCTCACTGTGATTGGCCTTACTAAACTTCCACCAGGGGTAAGTTTGGCCCAAGGCCTGCAAACTGTTGAAGGAAGAGAGTCTGGTGATTTCATTCTTTATTAATTTATGTGATTGAACCAGTTTTTCCATTTTCTCCCTGTTTTTGTTTCCCAGGTCAAAAGAGCAAACAGTGAAGTCCAGGTAAAACGTAAGAGCACTTCCTGCAGCTTAATAATGTAATTTCCATGTATGCTGTGTGCTCGTGTGCTCTGTGCTATGATCAGCAATAAATGTGCACAGCAAATCCATTTTATTAATACCTTTAATTGCTTCCAGAAGGTTCTGGTGTTTTATTCTGTCAAACCAGCCATAGAAAGACAATTAGATATCAGTTAACACATTTACAGTTCTTATTGTTTTTTGATAGCAACAATCATAAAACAATAAAAGCATTCCTTCTCCATAATGATATTCTGGGGAGCCAGGTGTTCTGCATGTTAGAACAAAATTACTACCTTTTATAAATAAAAGCTTTGTATAACACAGCAGTAGCAGAAGGTGGAAGGGATGTAACAAAATAGTTACATGCTCATATATATTTTTCCCCCTCTGATTCATTTGTGGAAGCTGTACACACATGTCTCTCTATGCACACAGATATGTTTANACATACATGCACTTTATTTTTTAAACTGTAAAGTGGTGGCAGCTATCTTGTAATCTATAAGCAGACCCATTTCCACAGTTTATGATGTGGTGTCTTCGGATACTAAATCCAAACACAGCCACCTATGCCTAAGCCAGTTGTAGAGCTTCCCTTCCCAGAGAGTCAATTTCTTTTAAAATCAGATTTCTAAAAGAGAGATGCCATCAGTCCCCAAACTGGCCATTTGTCTCCCCATTGACTGTGAAGGAAATCTAGTATGGTTTTATCTGCAGATGTTTGTTCTGTAGACATTTAACATGATGCAAGATGAATTTCATTCTTCTGCTCCTTTGTGCAAAATTCAGGACAGAAAAGTCTTTCTGAATTACCACTCTTTTTATTACTGCAAACACTGTTATCAGAAAATAATTTTGATAAGCATAATAAACTCCATCCAGAGAGCTGAGAGTAATTTCTGCTCCTAATTTTCCTATTTGAAGGCTGTTTTCACTGTTTTGATAAGCAAAACCTCTCTATTTTCCTAAATTTCTAATGGACCCTTACTATCCACTGAATCTTCTTTGCCTAGAAAAGCAGTTAGATCTTACATCTTGTTTCATGGCATATTTCATTTATCTCCCCCCCCCCTCCCCCCCTTGAGTATTCATCAGAATCAGAGACAAGATCACAAATATAAATTGATTTAAAAGATGTTGAGCACTGTAAAAGGGTGCCTCACAGAAAATAAAATCAGAATTGCAAAAATCAAACCAAGTGAGAAGTAGAAAAGAAATTAAAACAATGTAAAAAGGTTCATATGAAGTAAGGAGAAAAGTGGAGTAAGGTATGAAGATGGGATGAACACAAAGGTAAGAAGGTGAACAGATTGTTTACCTCAACCATCATCCAGGTTCAGTGAGTCCTCCTCTCTCAGATGTACATATCCTTTCTAATGGATCTGCTTTCTATAGTGTCCTCATTATTTGGCAAAACCTTATCCAAACTTGATCTGCCACATGTTTGCTCACTGAATTTGTCAGAGAAACGTGCCAGCTCTAAAAGGAGTAACTGAATCGTATTGGTAAGTTTTTTTGTTCTTCAGCTTTCATCTGGGAGCCAAAACCTCTTCATAATGCTTTCTTTCATAATAGCATTTCAATCTTGGAAAGGTATAGATTGTATAATTTATAACCATTTTCTAACCGTACTGCAATGTAATATATAGATATTTATTTGTCTGTAAGTATATGTACATTTACCTTTATATAAAACACTATGTGTATAAAATCATCAGAAAAATCTCTCTCTGTATTCATATAGTGCTTCTTGACGATCTATAAGGGACTTCGAGAATTACTGTGCCGATAACTCTTTCATCTGTCTTCCCCTGTGTGATTTTGACCCAGACAGCTTCCCTTTCACCCCAGATATTCCTTCTTGTTTCTTTACTGTTGCATTAAATAAATCAGTATCCCATCACCTTTAACTATATTCTTTTTGATTTTGAACAGCTCACTCCTGTCAGTTCCCATCTTCCAGTCTTGACTGCTGTTTCACCATCTCTCTGTCACCTTGCAGTACTCAGATTCACAACCTGCACCAGTAATTCCTGCTCCTTCCCCGGAGATGAAGGTTGGTCTTTTGGCTTACCCATGAGAGTCCTTGTCTTTGTCCAGCTTTCCATGCATTTTCTATATAATCTTTCATGGCTCAGGCTCTCTGCTTGTGAGATTAAGGAGAAACAGGTGTGTCTACGTGTCATCTATTAGTATTTCCAGCTGTCCAGAGTACAGCCTGTCCTCTTAAGCTGTGCAAACGGATCTTGCCTGTGGTCTATAAAAAATATAGCAAACACTTTTTGTCAGGAAAGGACCATCCAACAGCAAACAGCCTTTGGTGATTGAGACCAGAAAGTTCCAAGCATCTGAATCCTGACAATTAGCAATCCTCATGAGGGAACTCCTCCAAAATGGTTTAAAAGGTAGCTCTTGTCAGCCTTTGCGTTATTAACCCAACAGGCTACACTGAGACCAAGTTTCCTCGGTAAGTTTGCAGATGACACCAAGCTGAGTGGTGCAGTTGATGCGCCTGAGGGACAGGATGCCATCCAGAGGGACCTGGACAGTCTCAGGAAGTGGGCCCCTGTGAACCTCATGAGGTTCAACAAGGCCAAGTGCAGGGTTCTGCATGTGCGTTGGTGAAACCCCCAGTATCAATACAGGCTGGGGGATGAAGGGATTGAAAGCATCTCTGAGGAGAAGGACTTGAGGGTACTGGTGGATGAAAGGCTGGACATGAACTCACAATGTGAACTCGCAGCCCAGAAAGCCAACCCCATCCTGGGCTGCATCAAGAGCAGTGTGGCCAGTAGGTCGAGGGAGGTTATTCTGCCCCTCTACTCCGCTCTGGTGAGACCTCTCCTGGGGTAATGCCTCCACCTCTGGGGCCCCAACATAAGAAGGACATGGACCTGTTGGAATGAGTCCAGAGGAGGACCATGAAGATGATCAGAGGGATGGAACACCTCTGCTGTGAGGACAAGCCGAGAGAGTTGGGGTTGTTCAGCCTGGAGAAAAGAAGGTGCCAGGGAGACCTTATTGTGGCCTTTCAGTACTTAAAGGGGGCCTACTGGGAGCTGGGGACAAACATTTTAGCAAGGCCTGTTGTGATAGGACAAGGGGTAATGTTTATAAACTAAATGGGGGAAAATTTAGACTAGATATAAGGAAGAAATTTTTTATGCTGAGGGTGGTGAAACCCTGGCCCAGGTTGCCCAGAGAGGTGGTGGATGCCCCATCCCTGGAAACATTCAGGGTCAGGTTGGAGGGGGCTCTGAGCAACCTGATCTGGTTGAAGATGTCCCTGTTCATGGCAGGGGGGTTGGACTAGATGACATTTAAAGGTCCCTTCCAACCCAAACCATTCTATGGTTCCATGGTTCTATGGTTCTATGGTTCTATGGTTCTATGGTTCTATTCTATGAGCGCTCTCTTCACACTTCTGCCCAGTTTTTTCTCATAAGGAAAACTAACAATTTATATTTTTGCTCTCACAAAAATCCCCTCTCTCATATTATCACAATCATGTATGACAACTATCTTTCACTCAGTACAAAGGGCATTGAGCCAGACAGCTTTGGGGTCAAAAGCATGACCTGTCTGGTTAAAAAGATCCAAACATTTACAGGCTGACAGAAGCAACTCATCTCATTTGTGGATGAGCTACACGGGGGACACAGAATGCTTACTCATCTTCATCAAAATGAATGCAATCCCAAACACTAATTGCTCACCGAGGTCTGAATACCATGCAAACTAATATCAGACACTTGAGGAAGTGACCCAGAGGAGTCTACATATTGCGTGATTTTATAAAATAGTCTACCTGGGTCGACTGATCTTGTAGCTAATAGTCCATGAATGAGAACAGTGAAATTTAAGTATCCCGTGGTTTGTCACAACATTTCTGTTTGCCTCTGAAGGAGGCCTTTGCATCTCTTTTGCCTTCATTTTCCAGTCTGGAGAATGGGAATAATAATGTCAAGCTCCTGGATTGTGTTGCTGAAACTATCAGTAAATGCACAGTGAGTTCAGGTCCTTAAAAGAAAACAGTTCAATGCAAGGTTAAATATTACAATCATAAATGGAACTGCTTAGCAACAACATATATAAGTCTATGTGTTTGACTGAAGACCATATGCAGTGGGCATTTTTTTGTTTGTGTTCTTGTCGATAAATATGTAAAGAAATCACTAAAGTTGGCCAATGCAGTGAACATAGAAGACATGCAAATTTACAAGCCAGTAATCAGATGCCACCTTCTGGTTCATGGAGAGAAGGAGAAAATCAATAGCCCTATACAAATAAATCAGTCAGACTATATAATACCTGTCTGCATTATCCATACATGCAGAGTGTGGTATGGGCTTTGTTATTTTCTGTTTACAATCACTGAGTCACAGAAACCCGCCATACTGGCAACTGGAATAGAAAGTCTCTAAAATGGGAAAAAAAGGAGGGAATGAAGAAAGAGAGAAAGAAAGAAGGAGAAGGAATAGTGGAGAAGGGATGGCTTTGTTCTGGAAAGGGAACAAAAGTCATCCATAGCCCATAAGGGATCCCACGGCGCATCAGGTCTTGCCTGTGCCCCAGGAGCCACTGAACAGGGCTTGGAGTTTCTCCAGAGCACTCCTTGCCCCCCGCTTCTGGTTGGGAGTCTGGTCCAGCATCAGAAAAGAAGATATGTACTAAAGTATTACAACCTCTCAAAGTCAAGTGCATATTACAACCTCTCAAAGTCAAGTGCAGGCCTAAAAGTAGATAAACAATAAATAAATAAAAAAAACCCAAACAACAAAATCCCGAGCNGCCCCTTGTCCTGTCATTGGGAACCACTGACAGAGAGGTCCTTTCAGCTATTCAATTTACTTTAAATAGATGTAGCTAGAGTCATGGTCCCAGAAACACATTATGCAAAAAAAAAGTACCTGACAACATAAGTAACTGGCAAAAATGACGCATGGGATTCTACCAACTCTTCCTCTTGCTCTGATTGAAATTTGTAATAAAATGCACAAAANGAATCTTTCTAATGCCTCCACTATAAGATCCCATTCTATGAGGGAAATTAGAAACACTTTGAACAAACATCTGTTTGTGCAGTGATGTTTTAAAAATTTAAAAAATGAGTATGATAATTTCACTTTCAACACATTATTTATAAGAACTGATTTAAATCCTGTTTAAGATGTTACTGAGATAAGGAAAAAATATTTTAGAGGAACCATTTGTCATTATATAATCATATAATTTCCATAAAATAAAAAAATAATATGCAGAATCAAATTAATCTTCTCATAAATTGAAGCCAACAAGTCAGTCTTCTTATATGGTCAGGAACAGAACGGGGAATTGTTAAAACATTTTTAAAGTAATTTTTTTAAATTACACCTTAGAAAGTATAGCTCAATAGATTATCTAACATATTCACATTGCCAGTGACTCTGATAGAGAAAATAAGAACAAACACNACTAAAAAGACCCAAGTCTCTCAGTCTTTTGAAAAATCCTTTCTACTCTAGATGCTGAGCTTTTAAGATGAAATTTTGATCAATTTGTGCTCTCACACAGTGTGGTATTGTGTGGTTGCCCAAAACAGCAAAACACTATGCTTGATGATTGAGATGGTCAATTCTGAGAACATGTTCCGAAGTGATGGCATTACATGTCTTCCCATAATATTTTCTGTCTCATTTCTTGTGCTTCCTGGCTTCTGCATATTGCAGGTTTGCATCATTTTTTTTATCCTAAAGTGTGCAGACATGTTCCNCCTTTGTCTTTACTATCTAAATTAACTAAACCTGAAGAGTGACATAAATATTTGTCTGGTCAGGGTTTAAATAATTTTCAGACTTTAAAATGACACGTGTACAATTACTTATTTATTTGCCAAAGATATATATTTTCTCTTTCTGTGGTTTGAAAAGTTTTTTTGCTTAATCACCTCTTCTTTCAGCTTACAAGAAATATTTTTCACTTTAATTCTGCAGTTTTTTCATCAGAGTCATCTGGCATTGTTCCAAGTGCTGTTTTCAGTGTTGATTTTAACAGCTGGGAGCAGGCAGAGGAGACGGGGATATTTAACTAACCAGAACAATTGTGTATTTTCATCTGAATCCCAATACCCGCACAAACACACTTGATACAAATTGACAGTAAAATGTCAGTCACTATCCAGAAAGCAAGTAAGACTTCTTTCACCCTTTTCCAAGGTAATGAAAAGGCTGAATATATGTATGTGAAACTATCTATTTATTTAANTTATATGAATATTTCAAGTTATTTCTTCTAAGTCTGCATGTGTCAAGAATTAATGCCACCTGCCCATGTCATTAGTCTTCTTGAAGTTCAGTATTATTGCTCGCCTTAAAGAATCAAAACAAATTTAATCTGACAGTTTTATTTATTGCTTGTCAGTTTTCTTGTAGTGATAATGAGCTTCTATGCATCCCACCAGTTCGAGATATTTTCATACATATTAAGTTTCATTTCTGGAATATATTCCTTGAATAAGAAGGTCCCACCTGAAGGTTCGTCGACCTGACACGGTGATNTATAGTTATAAACAAATAACATTTTAGTTAACGAGAAAATACCAAGGACTGCATTACTTTAAATTCTGTGTTATAACAGCTAAACCTAACCAATAAAATCAGAATTCTTTTCTTTGGAAAATAAGAGTAATTGGGGAAGAGCATTCAAAATGATGATGAAAACCAAGGAGTTTTGCTTGCATTTTTAAATCATGATGAAAACAGACATTTTAAAGCACAATGATATATTTCAAACCACTACAGTTCTGATCTACCAAAACACATGGCTCATTCTCATTTAACAGTATTGTCCATAGTATAAGACCAGAGGTGTCCTGCATTTTTCCTCCAAAAGGAAAATTCCTGTGGATGTTAAGAGGTGTTTGTGATTAAAATCTGAGGCAAAATTGCAAGTATTTGCCCAAGAGTTGAG
>VUYV01000576.1:247047-277024 GCA_008711295.1 Anarhynchus alexandrinus | reverse complement strand
AAAAAAAAAAAAAAAGAAATGAGGGCTGCAGCTTTCCCCATTCATTCTACTACTTACAAATTCCAGTTGCTTATCCCACATTTTGCCATCCTTCTCTCTCCATGCCCTGTTTGTGGGCAACATATTAAAATAAATATGGTTATAAAATAAAATACATTTTTGCAACATATTCAAATAAATTAGACTAATGAGTAACTCTGTCGTGTTAGCTACTATTGAAGGGAGATATTTATCAATAATATGTGTTATAATAAATAATGGCTCTAGCCTTAAATTAATACCTTCTTGAGATACCCGCAACTTTGTAAGATAGTGCAGACACCAGACGTTTCTGTCTGCAACAGTCTTAAGGCATGAAGTAAGGGTGAAATAAAAAAAAAATCCACACCTGGAAATATTCCATCTAGGAATTTAATAAAACTCTGAAAATGTATGCGTCAGCACAGAGAACATCCTCCTGTGGAAGATTATATTAAAACCTATGGAAGAAAGAAAATTCATTGTTCAATTTGAAGAACTGAAAAATTTCTAAGNCCTGTGGATGTTAAGAGGTGTTTGTGATTAAAATCTTATGCAAAATTGTAAGTATTTGCCCAAGAGTTGAGTAGCAGTCTACGACCTGTTTAGGTTTTTTTCTCCTCCAGATTAAGAGCATTTTGTCCTAGGTCAACAACCTCAGCTTGTTCACAAGACTGCCCAGCCTAACTGCAGTTTAGGAATACATGCACAGGTTTTCTTGAACTGAGTTTTTGGCAGAAATAGTATTTTATTTTAACTGAAANGTTTTTTTTCCCCGATTAAATTCTGTGGGAATTTTCCATAAGGGGCGGATATATCAAGGATGAATGATGAAACAAGTGCAAACCTTGCAGCGAGCTGATGACATTTCCTATAGACTCTGACCTTACACACCTAGAACTAGGAGGGTGTGCCACCTGTACTGCAATCACCTCTGAATGGGTGTAACATCTTGGTGCCAGAAAGAATAGTATTTACCTGATTTTAAATGTACTTCCAGCAGTGGACGTGCCCAATGTTCTGCCCTCGCTAAGAACGAAACTTCCAGCAGAAACCTGACAGCTCCTACTATGCAGAGCGGGCTGAGATATTAAACAGTAGGCTTAAAAAGATAAAAGAAAAAAAAAGGGGGAAAAAAAGAAAATGAAAAAGCATCAATCCCATCTTTTCCAGTGCTCTGATAAAGGTCCCTGAAAAACGTGCTTTAAAGAAGGCAGCCAGCTTTCATCTGAACAGGTCAAGAGGGGAGAGAAACCTTTACAGCATGCACAAAGAGGGTATAACGCTCAGTTTGGGTAGCGGCTTACCTGATGAATTCTGATTGCATCCTCATTTGACTCGTTTAAACTGTTACTAAATGTTCTTTAACACCCAGTGAACTAAACACATTGAGGAGAACTTAGTTTGAAAGCTATTATCGTATTCGTTTCTTTTACACTTCTGAGAACATTGCTTATGGCACCTTACGAATTCCTGTGAATTCCCTTTTTAGTACCTTAGATAGAGGGTGTGAAAGAGAATATGATCAAAATTAATGCTGAAACATCTCCATAGGCAAAAAACTGCCTGGAAAATCAGGCCTTAAGGAGAATTCACTGTTCAGCTTTGGCTTTACATTCGCAGCTGAGTGTATTCTAAGTGTTTTATATGGAAAGTAACATAGATATGAGCACTTGGATTACCAGTGAATTAGGAAATCCTGCTGTTCTACCACTTTGCATGAAGTATCGGAACAGCGGAGAGATGATACACAACGTGTAAACAGGAAAGGCTCTCTTTTTCTAAGAGCCCGTTCTCCCACCATCAACAGGCCTCAAGACCTGCAGGTGAAGCCCTAATGATCATATGCTAATGACCAGATAGTGTTTTATAACTAACTCAAATTATAACAACTGCAGTCAATTTTTAATGGTACGAGGTGATGTCAACTAATACCAGTAAAAGTACTGCCATTGAGGGGAATAAAATAAATGGTTGATTCCTGGAACCGGGGGTGTCTGGAATTTAGGTGTTTGTGGGGTTGCTCATGCATCATTCCTGTGTTATAGCTTCTTAGCAAACGTTGATAAATGAACATTGCTGCTGTAAGAGTTCATTGTTCTCCCTATCCTTTGCAGAGCCAAAGGGTGAAGGTACAAAATTGCAACCTCTGAAAGGTTTTGCATAATTAGATCATTGCTCCAGTGACTGACAAAATTAACTGACACATAATCTTTTGCTATTTCCAAATTATGTTCTGAGAACAAATCTTCCTCTTTAATGAATCATTTTTGACAGCCAATAGGAGGTGGTAATGTGCAAAATGGATATTTCAGTCTCTCTACACCCAGATGTGATTTGGGGCTTGACAGTTGTAGTTTCCTTGCAGTTATCTTGGAGGTCTCTTCGTACTATGAGATCTTCTCTGATGAGTGAAAAGTCCAACCAAGAGAGTACCATAGTGTCATCTGACACAAGATGGTGCTGAGGCCAATCAGTTATGTGAAAAGTTTTGAGACTTCAAGAGGCGTATGGAGAAATGCAACCAAATTTGTACCTGACTTTCATCATGTACAATGCAGATACCTACCACCACATGCTCCAAACTCCCTGCAGAAAGAAAGGAGAATAAATATCTCCGAGAGGTCAGATGAATTGCTCACTCAAGGAGTCCATTCCTTAGTGTTAGCTTTGCTGGGAGCTGTAGGAGACCAGCTCTACAGACCTTTTAGGCTGGGTCAGAACTGTCCTGTGTATGGTGTCTATGTCAGATGTGCCCTGATGGGTATAACCACCTACTATCTCTCCTGAGGTTACAGACACAGAAACCCTGACAAACTGGGGGTTAATTGCAGAATGGAGGAGAAGCATCATGGACTTTTACTGTCTACACAATACCCAGATGGCGTCAATCTGATATCTCCAAGAAACCCCATGATAAACTGCCACATACAAGGAGATTGAAACAGTGGACTTGCATTTAATCTTGTGCGCATTTAGAAGGAGAGGAATATCTTGGTTTCCTGAAAATAAGTATTATTTTCAAACAGTTCATCGCACAGTATTCATCACATGCATTTGGTTTGCATGAGTATGTGTGTTTTTGTCTCCTAATCCTGTTGATTGCACTGTGTTTTAAAGTCAGATGAAAGGAAGAGCAAGCAAACAGAGTTTTTTCCATTGCTTTGATGTCACTAATGTTCTGTCAACTGGCTTATTAAACCATACACTCTGAGTACTCTAAGCAAAAGCTTGAGTGCTTTACAAGGTGTCTAAAAATATACTGTGATCCTTAAAAGTATGATCATACTTATCGGACAAGACACTAAATAAAAGATGATGCTCAAGACCTCTTTTATATTTTATTCACCTCTACATATAAGTTTAATCAGGGCGGCAGAATTTTCCATTCAGTCATAGTCGGTTAGGGAAACCTTGCGGAGTCTGGAGGTGAGGTTTTTACACTATGTCTTTTAAAAACAGTTTAAACAACACCATCCAGCTAATTTCCAGTGTGGAGCAAACTGGAATGAAAATGACACTGAGAGAAGAAATCGCTCGCAGCATTATTTTGTTGCGATGGAATACAACAAACCCACGAAGGAACGAGGGGATCGGTGATAAGCGTTGAGTTCACAAGTCTAACGCATAGTGCAAAGAAGCTCAAAATCTGCACTGAATTACAAGTCCAAACTGACCTGTTGCTGTGCTGACAGTGACTCCTTCCTTGCTCTGCAAAGTTCCTTGCTGCTCCCTTTACCTGAGACTTTCTACACTTGTTCAATCCCTGCAGAATTCCTGAGCTTATTCCATAACATCTCAACTGAATGGAGAGAGATTGGGTGAAAAATATCACCAGGTGGGCAGATTTTTAGCTGGTGCAACTTGCCATCCCTTAAATAGCGGGACACACAAAGATCTGTCTCCAGACTCTCTTTTGAAAGAAACATAATTATCTGGAGTCCTAGGAAACATTTCCAAACTATTAAGTCTTTCCTGGCACCCAAACAGTGAGAATGTGGGACTATTCCCCAAACTTTGACTTAAAGTCTCTTTTAAAATAACGAGTCCAAATTTTAAAAAGATTTTGTATTGTGTTGGACCTCCGGCTCTGTTGACATTAGCAGTGACTCTCTTTTTGGCTTCAGTGGGAGCAGAATGTTATACTTGGTTTCTTTTCCAACTAAACAGAAAATGTTTCCTTAGTATTTGCTCTATTACCTTATCTCAGATATATTTTTCTTTTTGCCGCTGAGTCGCATTGCCAATAAAACTGGGTCACAGGAGTAACAAGAGGTAGCTTCAGAAGATGAGTAGCTCTTGCTCTTTCCCTGCTTTCTGTTTGGTACTTTAAGCCTCTGTGGAGCTTTTAATCCCAGATCTCTGGATGGGATTCAACAGGCTTAGCAACAAAACATAAAAGCTTACCAGAAGCACCCCAGAAAGGACTGCATTCTGTCTGCCTTTTTCCTAGCTGATCGCTTATTCATCCTGCTTTCATATCTCTCATTTTTAATTACTTTTCCTCAGTTTTGGAAGCCACATACTGTTGCTTTGCATTTGAAAAAAAAAAAAAAAAGTAAAAAAATCATCTGGTTTGATAAGCCCGTGCAGGCGTGCTGAATGGGGAATCTGCATTTCTACTTCCAAAGGCAGCCTCCAGGTCAGCACATGAAAACTCTGAGGTCAAAATGTTGTCAGTAATGAGATCTCAGGCATTTCAAAAGTTCGCATAGCTCTTTGTACAATGCAGGAGAATCCCTCTGTTTCCTCTGGTGCTGTTTCATGCTAATTTGGAAGCTGCAAACCGGCATGAAACATTTCAAATGAAACATCAGTTCATCTTGGATCCTAATTTATGGCTTTTGCAGAGTGCTGGGGCTGAAGCTGTTGAATTCTTAAGAATGAGGAAAAGAGTGTATGTAGCTACATAGCACACCAGCTAAATGAGGAGTAAGCTAATTGCAAATATCCCAAATATATCTTTTGTGTGAAGTCAGAAATATGTTATTATTTCCTGCTTTATATTTTTGATAAACACTCCCACTATAAAAGGTGCAATAAACTAATTTGTTTGACCAACAACTTTTTTTTTTCTTCTCCTCTTTTTCAGAGGATGCCCTACGTTGGTAGGAAAGAATTAAAAGCCGGGAGACTTGGTCACCTTCTTCTGAAAGTCTTAGGAGTAACTCAGCTGATCTTGGCAAGCTCATTCCAATTTCATAACACATGTTGTTGCAGGAGGAACTGAATGTGCTTATCACTGTAATGGAGAAAACTTCATACCCTGACATCCAGAAGTTCCCAACTAAGTCCTCAAGCAATATCTGGTCCCAGCAGTTCAATAGACCTCTAGATCAAGACAACATGAAATAGTAAGTCTTCATCATCTGGAGCCCTTGATATTTTTATGACAAAACAGTTTGTTTGAGATTCTAAAACACACATTTTAACTTCCTTTTCCCACTTATACTCCAAAGCTCTGGTCAGATCAAGAAGTAGAGAGAAAGGGATCATAAGAAATTTTATGATTCTTAAGCTAAGGAAAATGTGGACATCAACAAACTAATACAAATTTAAGAAGTAACATTTTACTACAGACATTGAGGTCTACAGTTTGCAGGAGGCCAAGTGCCAGGTAAAGGATAACAAACCCTGGTGAAAACAGGGGAACTGGTTTCCATCTTTTCAACATCAGAGATGTTTTCTTGTAAGCCAAGATAAATAAATAAAGCCTCTAAATAATTAGAGGCTGGCCTATGTTCTAAAGTATGAGAACCATTTTTGTTTCAAAACTTTTCTTATTTTTTTGTGGAATATATATACTGACACTAGATATTTACCTCTTTCATATGATCACAAAACCTGTTTATGCAGCGTCTGTAGTCCAAGGCCCAAGAGTTTAAGAGAAGCTTGGATCCTTTCTGGGCTGAACCCGAGCTCTGAACCTTTTGAGTTTTATCTGTCACTGATGTTTGTATCCTGCTGGAAATGCAGAGAAACTGGACTTCAAGTCCTTCAGAAACAACCCCGAGAAGCAAGAAATGTTATTTTCCCTGCTTTGCACTCCTTTAAACAAACCCAGCGGGGTATATCAGATGTAGATTGAGGATTAAGTTATAATTACAATCAATATCTTTGCCATGCCCGCTTCACCAAATAATATATATTTCAGTCAGCGCACTTTGGGGATTTATCTCTGCAAGGCCTGTTTCTGCCCAAATCAGTGTGTCTTTCCCTTTGATATTCCCACAGTGTTCACATATACCCTCAAACATACACAGCCCTGGGTAATATGTCTCCAATGCGATGAAATCAATGGGAACACAGCCTTTTTTGCCTGACAGTATTGTCAGGGTGTATTATCTGGTTTAGGCTGTGGCTTCAGTTCATAGCAGTCGTCAGTTAAATTTCCCTTTCTGAAGCTGAGCAAAGTGTGGTAATGTCACAGCCACAGGCGACTGCCGCTCACAGGACGGTTTACCGGTGGAGCTTAGCCTCCTGGCTTGTCACAGTGTATATATCTCAGGGTCTTCTTTTCCTTCCTACTCAGAGGTTTCCAAGAATGTTGCCTGGAGCAGTCATGGGATGCAAAAAAAGAGAGATTTTTGTTCTGCACTTAGCAACATTACCACACTTCACACTCAGTTTCTGATAAGGGGAAATTTAACTGACTGCTCTGAACTAGATATACCAGATAATACACTCTGACAGTGCTGTGGATAAAGGCTGGCAAACCTACTAATTTATATTTCATTATCTCTGCACTTGGCTTAATCTGTTATCTCTTACTAAACGTTAGAAGGCTCACAACGAGAGCTGCACTGAAGAGCAGAAAGTGGAACCACAAACACCTCTTGAACACAGGGTGGCTTCTGTGCCAGAGGGTAGACGGGGCATTTTGGCTACCCGTTCTTCCCAAAAGTTAATGTGCAGCACTGATGCACTGCCTGTCATTTTAAACCAAGCTTTGTATCCCCGTACAACCACCTCTCTGTCAATTCAGGGTGGTTTTTTTCTTCCCTGGGTCTCTGAAGGGGCGTTCGTTCCATCTGTAGGTGTTCAAGATAGAGGTTCATCAGGATAGCTCTGGTTGTCAACACAGCCCACAACTCCAGCTATTTCAGAAGTGGGTGATATACACAGATCAAAACGCACCCTTATTTTCCAGTCTCCGAGGAATGTCAATATGAGTCGTGGTAGATGACGATCAAGTTTTAATCTCCTCAAGGCTGGAATACAAAGTTCAACGTCTTGCACAATCTAACCCTTTCTTTGTCTCAATTGTCCATGTTTTGCCGGGACCTTAGTCTTGTTAGTACAGTGAGCAAGAATAACCCAAGAGCCATCTCCAAATTAATACCCAAAGAAGAATATTCAGTATTTGTTATAGTTGATTATCTGTAGGCAATAACTTTTTCCATCTGTGAGTGAAGGTAGGACAAGGAACCATACCAAAGAAAATCTCCTTACAACATGAAGTTTACTTTTTTACAACAAAGACAATGGCACCTTCAGAAGGAGGTTCAACAACTGCTGTATAGGTGCAGTGACTTTGTTGTCTGTGATCTGCAGTGAAACTATGGTCATGATACTGAGTGAAAAATCAGGAGAGCTAAATTCTCTCTGTAACTGACATAAAGCAAAGCTTTCCATCTGGCACCAAGAGAGATCATGAAATCAAGATGCTTCTTTCTGCCCTGGGAGAAGTGTGCTTGATTGCTCCACAGTCAAGAATTCCCACTTTGTTTTACCCACTGATAAATGCATTGCTGAGATCAGGTCCTACTCTTGATCTAGGTCCCATATCCTTAGGCAGAGAAAGGATTTGAACAGGTTTTCAGTATGCTGGTGTGTGACTTCACCAATGGGATACTGGCTGAAAGGAAACTTTATCCTCCTGACTGACAATAACTCGTAGTTTTAGGTCATTTTTCTCTCAGTTCTATTAACGTTACCCTAAAAAAGACATTTCCCCGAACTGGCTGCTCTTTAGGAAAATTCATTGTGCATTTAGAAGTAACGGGTTTGCAGTCTTGAGGTCCTTCTCAACAAGCCATGAGAAAGACAGGGATACTGAAGGTCATTTCAGGACCCTACATATGATTCTGAACTCAGATGTTATAAGATACTTGGGAGGTTTGCAAAGACATTTTTATTTAGTTAAAGTTTTTAAATACCTGTAGGTCAACAAGTTAATACTGCTTTATAATAAATGTTTGGTTTTGATTAATTTCCAGTTCCTAATTTTGAAAGACATTTCTGAAATGTAAGAATGGTCCATTCAAACACATATAAAAGGAAGACCTTGAGTATTTTTTTTTTTTATTTGAAGTAGGTCTTTACATTTAAATGTAGAAAAAAAATTAAAAGCTAAAATCAAAATGAGAGCTCAAAACTATTAAAATTAAGCGGTTTGCTCAATGTTTCAGTCAGATCTCTCAGTTTGTAATAGGCTTTCTCTTTGTCTGGGTTGGAAAGAGCTCAACGACTCAAAAGTTGTTGTGACACTGGACAAATGTCTCCTTTACTTGTAATAACAGAAGCTATGAAATAAGACAAGTAGATAGATAAATGGAAATTCACATAGACCAGGCTAATCTAATACCTTTCCACCATACAGTTATGTAGACCATAGTAGATTCAAGCTGTTACCTGTCTATATAAGAATCTTTGCACTTACATTTATTTCTTCAGTTCACCTTCAGTATATTAATTCTTTTTCATAACACTTACAAGAATAACATGGATGCCCTTATTTGTGCAGCACGGTTGTTTTACAAAAGACTCAATATTTGTTTTCTTTCTTTACTTGCAGGGCCAGCCTTTGTGCCACTTCTTGATGCTTTCACATCAAAAGGGGCTTTTATAGTTTTTTCTGCATTTTCCATCAGACATTGTTTGTTGTCTGTACCTGTTTCATCAGTCCTAATATCACTGTGATCTCCTTTATAGATTGCCAAATATTTTTACCTGTGTTTAAAGTAGCTTTGCATTTTTAACCTTGAGGAAACCCAAAATGAACTTTAGGATCTTAATTATTCTTTTTCTTTGCATGCTTTGATTTCTAACATTGATGGCCTTCGCCACTCAGCTTTTAAAATCCATTCAAATACTTAAACTGATTTGGCTTTGCATCATCTTAAACTACAGACACAGCTTTCTTTTGATTTTTCATGACTTATTGACTGCCAAATTTGAAAGAATGTATTTAGGTTAGGATTTTGTTTTCTTTCACTTTTAATATACACAAACGCAGATTTTCTCCTACTAAGCTGTCCTTTTTGGCTGGATCAGCATTCAATAAGCACGTTGTGAACTACTGATGGAAAAAGACTAGATGAGATTTGGCTTTTTCTTTTAGATGAAAACATCTCTGAGGCACAGCATTGCGTGTTTAAAAACAAACTATGAAAAACACTATGTAACAATGATTTTTTTTTTCAATTTTAGTTTTGTCTTTGGCAGTGGTTTAGATCCCATTTAAAGAGGAAATGAGTAGTGTATGTCCTACACATCAGTTAGCTGTGACTTTTTTGCAAAGTGGTAAGACTCTTTTTCCCCTTCCCGACTAATATTTTTAACATTATCATTTTTGTTGATCACTCCCTCTGAAATCTGGAACATCTCTAGAAAGAAGACAACTTAGTCTGAATATGAAATCAGTAATTTCTGTTTAAGAAACAGAACCTACTAATGTTAAGCAAGAAAGAGAGAAAGGAGGGTAGATTTTGCATGTCTATGTTTAGGATGCAAGCTGAATTCTTTTTATGTTCAGAGATGATCATCAAAGCACTTATTTAAGTAGGCTCAATGTGAATGTGAAGACTCCAGGATTGCTTTTTGATTTTTTTTAGCACTCTGTTAATCTGTTGCTAACCCATGTAATATTAATTTGCTTAATATTTCTAAAACATGTCTAATATATGGAGAATATGGTCTTGAGTGTAAATATGCTAGTCTAAAAAATAGGTGATCTTTATTCAGTTGCTGACTTGGATATAGATGTCCTGTGTGTCATAAGTCAAATGGTTTGTTATTTTTATACCTGTTTTTAAAATGGGGTAACCAGTCCCTTCCTCACAGGGGTATATCAAGAGCGATAAATTTTATAATGATGGTGAACACCACTGGACAGGGAGTAAAGGTGGCTTTAAGCTCAATGCTGTCAATTAGGGTAGCCCCAGGGCTTGTCTAAATAACGTATTGCTTCTCATCGTCGCTGTGATGTTAATGAGCTCTGACGGTGCCCCATTTCTGGCCTTGGCCTGACTATCTCCCTCCTTTCCACACTCCTGGCCCAGCTCCTCTCCTGTCAGCTGAGGATGGACATAGTGATGGAACCAGGCTCTTTGTCATTTGTCATGGTGTTTGCACCGTGTTTGGCATCATCCCTTGCTGAGGGGTTTAGCAGGGTGATCTTTAATCTCAGCCAGCTGCAAACTGTGTCCCTTATACAAATGTAAGAACATAAGGCTCAGAAAACACCCACCAACCCATCCCTCAAAACTCCACAGAACCTCCTCTCCTTAGGGAAAAGCACATCACAAATCACAAAAGATCCTCTGACACCTTATAACAAACCTAAGAGGTGCGGTAAAATACCCAGAGATATAAGAGGCTCCTGGAAAATAGAAGTCCAAGGCTTTGTCCCGCATGTCTCTGGCAAGGAGGAATTCTTTTTGACAATAGTTCTCAAAATTAGGACAATTTCCCAGAGCATAGAGGAAGGTTAACAAAAAAAAATTCCTCTTTCAACCTAAATCTAGAGGTGAGCTTATTAAGTTGTAGAGGTGAGTTTAATTCTGAGTGTATAAAAAAGGGAAGAAAGAAATCACAGCAACAGTAGATCTTTCGATCTTATAGTACATAGAAAATCTAAATATCAATAAGAGAATGGTGATATCTGGGATGAGAAATATACCTGGAATATTATTATTTTGGCTTAATGCTTAAATACTTGAATACTCAAATACTTGAAATAGTTGAAGAATTTCGCCTATTCCAAAACCGTCAAGAACAGTTGTGGCTAAAAAGAATGCCAGATTCAGAACAGCAGCAGGGCTTCATGATGTCTTTTAAGCAACACAGCAACAGTTAGGACCCAGTATATTTGTTGACAGTACCTGCGTGGATATGAACCCGCACTCATCACAGTATTCTATAATATTCTGGGGTAACCACCTCATACTCTCTTATTGGAGTGATTGCACTTTGTTTCAAATATTTAAATATTCAGGACTCTCTGTCCTGGTGTTTGGACAATCACTTGGGAGGTGGGACAGCTGCGTTTCAGTCTATGCTCCAGTGCATGTTTCATTATTTATGCAAAGAGAAATAGCACCAACAGAAATGACTGAAAGCATTCCACCCCGGGGTATGTTCCACACTGATGATGAAGGCACTCTCTTACCAAGTGCAAGATGAGGGTTCAAACTCCTGTGTGTGAAAGAGAGGTAATGAAATGATGTTTCATATCTGAAGTGAACGTCCTACCTTCACGCATTTTCAGTAAAAAAAGATGGTCTACTTCTATGGCAGTCTTGTGAATCAAACTTGTTTATTACTTTTTATTTTTTTTTAACAAGTACCTAAAATTGCATTTTGCATGATATGGAATAGTTCATATAATTGTATACATTTTTACTTAAAATAAAGAGAGATCTTCAATGGAATTGAACCTCCTCTTCTTCTCCTCTTTCCTGGTGTTGTTGCTAAACCCTAAATCAATTAGAATTGCATCCAAACTTGAAGCAATAATTAAACTCCTCTTTCCAAATGAAAGAATACAAATTTAAAAAGAAAACCCAAAACCCAAGCCCACAGTGTGTAAAAGAAAAAGGAGAGTCAGTAAAAGAATATGGAAGTTGATGTGACATAATCCAATGGAAAGCTGGGAAAATGATCTTTGCAGAATGTTTCTGGTTAGATTTTGGCATGGTGCAAGGTTGTATTGGTGAGGAGGAGAGAAAAATCCTGCAACAACTGAGAAGCGCAATGGTGGGTTTCCACTGGAGACTTCCAGCTGTGTAGGTGGATGGGACAGACCATGTCTTTCACATACTCTATGGAAAGGTGTCTACCCTATAGACATGTCCTTGTCAAGGATGATACCTAAGTCCTGATCT
Source organism: Anarhynchus alexandrinus (assembly GCA_008711295.1). Lineage (NCBI taxonomy): Eukaryota > Metazoa > Chordata > Aves > Charadriiformes > Charadriidae > Anarhynchus > Anarhynchus alexandrinus. The sequence goes on along the minus strand of VUYV01000576.1, from coordinate 264,899 downwards.
CAGTGACAGTAATGCTCTGCATGCTGTAGAAGATGAGAGGTGGCAGGGAGGTTGCCCAAACCATGACAGAAGTCCTGCAGGCAAAGGTGAAGAGTTCTTTTTTAGGCAGTCCCATAGTCATTCCTGCCCAGCCAATTCAGGCGTTATAATTCATAGACTCAGTCTCTGTGTATAAGTCCAAGGCAAGGTCCACACAATACTGAGTTCCCAAGACTTGTGTTGTCCAAAGGCTTTTTTCAGACCCTCTGCCTCGAGGCAAATTTCTCCCACTCCATAATCACGTTGACTAAGATTCATTCACCTAACTTTGAAGTCAATAACAAAATAAGCACTTGGTGGTGGTGGTGGGTGACCATCTGACCTATTTTAGGTGTCTACAGGAGATCAATTGCACTATGGAAATGCTTATTTCTTCCTGTTGACTACAAAGACAGAGTAGGGCTACTAAATCACATCTAAGCATTTACAGCTGAAGAAAAGAATTCCATGCTTTTCTGTGTATACTGCCATTCCATAACGCTAAATCCCATACTAAAAAAGCTGCTTGGAGTTTGCTGTTGGCTTCAACAGGCAGCAAAACATCATGGTAATCTGTAAGTTGTGGATAAGATCTCCACTGCAAAGAAACAAAAATTTAAGCTCAGCTTTTGGATTTCTTTTACTGTGTGCCTGTTCTCCCCCCTAACTTCTGATAGATGGTCACTCAGTTTCAGCTTGCAGCATCCAGGGCTCCTCGGGGCATTATTCAGGGCCCATTACCTTTTTAGCTCTAATGATATCCTGCCAACAGCAATCCTCTATGCATGCCATTTATTCCATTACACTAAACAGGGATAATTTGGTAAATTGAGTGTTTAAGTAGCCTTAAGGTAAATATTTTTTTTTTCTTTTGCAAAATGATGATGTTCCTTTTGGCCTCAGTAGATTCTTCTATTTTTGGAAGGGCTTATTTTCCTTTGCCTTTAAATGTTCATAAAAGTGAAAGGTTAAATAATGCCAGATAGGGAAAGATTAAATCAAGGCCTCAAACAAATGTTAAATAAACCCAAAGTCAAGCAATCATTAAATTAATTTTTTTTTTCAGATGTAACTTTGGGTAACTTCATATAATCCCTGTTTTTTTTACCCAGCATCAAATCTGTCAGTGCTAAAGTGTCGGGGGTAGTTATAAGATATTATCTTAATATTAATGTAGGCCAATAGATTATGACTTTTACAGAAGAAAAACTAGAAGAGAGTCTTTTGATTAATGTCTCTAAATAAAAATAAGTTAACTTGATCGTTCCAGTCAATTATTTTTTTAATTTAGGGTACTGCAAATTAGTTAAATGAACAAACACAAACTTTCATGGCACTCACGGCACTAATGAACTGCAAATGTTTTGAGTGTGTTGGAGACAATGCTGAGCTTCTTGTGTTCTCTGCATCTCATAATGCGAGAGAATTAAAAGGAAAACTTTGATGTCATAAGCAACATTATGGAGTGTCCAAAAGAGGTTACCAAGACTGTCGCATCCTCAGCTGACTTGAGCCATGAAATTTATCCTGGAATCTGAATTAATTTTTAAAGCTGTTTTTCAGGGAAAAAAAATCTAATTTCATTTTAAAAATTAAATAAGTTACATCTCCTGAATTTGTCCTGGTATTTAACTCTTCCCACTCTTCGAAAACTGCATCCAGCTTAGGGGCTGAATTTGTTCCAGATTCCAAATATTTCCAGTTTCCAAGTGAGTTTCTCTAAACTACAGAACTAAGAGGAAGCTTGGGGTGGAAAGGTTAACCCTTTGGAAATTTCCCTGTACAAACAGAAACTAGTTGCCAAGCTTTGGTCAGACACCTAACTTTCAGAAAGCTAAAATTTAAGTAAGATGAATGTCACACCAAGTCTCCAGTGCAGATGCAAACAAGAGGTGAGAGCTGAGGCAGTATCAAGATGTTGCTCTTGTTTTTTCATGCAGATAAAGATAAAAAGGCCTTAAAGTAGCTAAAGAAAAAAAATTTCCTTTCCTCACATCCCTTCCCTGGAGTATTAGTTTTATCCAATGACTAAATGCCACAGAGAGCATTTATCTTCATACAGCCTCTCCTTTCCCACCAATAAGTTATTTGTTTAGGAAAGCCTTAGAGCCACAGAGCATAATTAGTTGTTGGATCAGGACCATAGGAAAGCTGTCACCCACAAACGAACGACATCAAGAAACATTTTAAATTTCTCCAAGTCTCTGAGGAGGTAGAGATTTTATTTTTTGTATACTCTACTGTGACATGTTTGTTGATCCCAAAAAGGACAGTGTGTTATGATTTTATATCATGAGAATAGATAACCAAGAATTCAGGGGTGACTGAAGCTTCAGGATAACAAGAATGTACTCCAGCATAAACACCGGTCTGTTAGCTGCTGGGGCTTATTGCCCTCAGCAAGTGTCACTGAGCCTTGGGGTCAAGGAAAACACAAAGGTCAGATTCATCCCATTTAATCGCAACTCTACAGAAATTAGCATTCAGCCAATTGTCTGGTGGAGGTCTTAGTCAAGTGAGAGACAAAAGCACCTCCAGAAGAACACAGAATCATAGAATGGTTCCAACCCCCCTGCCATGGGCAGGGACACCTTCTACTAGACCATGTTGCTCAAAGCCCTGTCCAACCTGGCCTTAAACACCTCCAGGGATGAGGCAACAACAGCTTCTCTGGGCAACCTGTGCCACTGTCTCACCACCCTCACAGGAAAGAATTTCTTCCTGGTATCTAATCTAAATCTCCCCTCTTTCAGTTTAAAACCATTCCCCCTCGTCCTATCACTACACTGCCTGATAGAGTCCCTCTCCAGCTTTCCTGTAGGCCCCTTTTGGTACTGGAAGCTGCTATAAGGTCTCCCCAGAGCCTTCTCTTCTCCAGGCTCAACAACTCCAACTCTCTCAGCCTGTCCTCACAGGAGAGGTGCTCCAGTTCTCCGATCATCTTCGTGGTCCTCCTCTGGACTCATTCCAACAGGTCCATGTCCTTCTTATGTTGGGGGCCCCAGAGATGGACACAGTACTCCAGGTGGGGTCTCACAAGAGCAGAATAGAGGGGCAGAATTCCCTTGCTGTGCTGGCCACACTGCTTTTGTTGCAGCCAGTATGCAGTTGTCCTTCTGAACTGTGAGTTCACATTGTCAACTCATGTTGAGCTTCTCATCAGCCAACACCCCCAAGTCCTTCTCCTCAGGGCTGCTCTCAATCCATTCTCGGCCAGCCTATATTTGTGCATGGGATTGCCCCGATCCACACGCAGGACCTTGCAATTGGAACATCACTCGCTCCATCTTAGGACAAAGTCTGTCACTCTTTGGAGAGCTTTATCCCACCCCAGTTTCTACCCAGGGAGACTACAGAAGTTGTATAGGACAGATGGGTAACGTTATACTGGCTAAGCTCAAGCAGAACTTGCCCCAACCTTTGTCTAAATGGCCCAAAGCAGTCCAGCTTGCGTGCTACTCAGCCATTTAAGAATATGCTGGTGTCCCTAAGCACAGGACAAACTGTCCCAAAAGGATGTGGTTAGGAACACCCGAGGCACGTGTACACTGGCAGGGCCATACGGGTGCTCTCCTCTATGCCAGGCTGCAAAAAAACACATGCCCGACTTGTGCTACAACAGCTAGTGCCTTATTTTCTTGTATGCTAAATTCACTTCTTTTTAAATGCAGACACTCAGATTTAAAGAGCTTGCTATGATTAATATTTTAATTCACGGTAGAGAGGGAAGCTAGGGTTGAGATACTGGAAAAGCATCTGTTAAGCATGTTTTCTCCAAGCCGTTTTGAACTTTTTGTCCTTTCAGGGAGTGAAACGTGTGACGTGAGTACATTTATGTACAAAGAGGGTGAGATGGGGGAAAGATGTAATCAGTCGTACAACATGTAGTGTGCTCTCTACATTAAAAGTGTGTTTTCCTCTTTGCACAAAAAAAGAACAAATCATTCACATGGAAATGGAATAGATCCCTGTGGTGATTAAAAACTCCGGTAGAAAGATACATATTTAATGAATAGATAACACAGATGAAGAGGAAGAATGCATTTACAGTAGAAAGCAGCTAGAACAGCTCGAACGTATAGCCTTTATTGCAGTGCAGAATCAACTGAAAACACAGGCTTATTAAGTTGTTTAAGCACAAGGGCAAGGCATTTAGGGAGGAGAAGGGAAAAGCTGGGGGCATGTGAGTATAAGAAGGATGTGATATTATGGATGCAACTACAGTTTGGCTGGAAAATGATACTGGGTGAATTCACATTCAACTATTGCTCTAGGAGAGAAACTCGGGATATAAAAGGATTATGGCCTCTGATGCTCGAAATATAATTTGTCTGTCCTATATTATCAAGTAATTTAATTGTCTGTTCTATACGAACCAAAATAAAAGTAAGAAGTGTGTTGTTTTCTGTTTGGGTTTTTTTTGTTTGCTTGTTTGTTTTAATAAATTAGGTGTAACCCAGGGGTCAGATAGAATGACCCCAGTTTTCAAGGCACAGTCATATGGATACACACATAAATACAGTAGTATAGTCTTAAATTTCTTATGAAGGGTACGTGATCATCTTTCCTACAGCAAGTCTTAACTAGTGTTGAGTACAAATTACAAAGCCTCCTGGCCCAAGATATGACTTAACTCCTCAAAAAGTTGCTAAGAAAATTTGCCTCTGGAAAAGGTTATTCTGTAATTTGTGCTCTGGAGTGGCATGATATGGACTTCTGGACCACTCAGTCCTCCAGCAGTATGTGATGCAGCAGTTCTGGCAGAGCAGAGAGCGTACTGTGCCAGCCTGACCACCTCGAAGGCCAGAATGTTTTGTCTCCACCATGAACAAGAGTATGTGTCATGGATGACCTTGACAGATGCTGCACTGGTGCTGTGAAACCTCTATTTCCAACTGCCCGGTGTTCTTGAAGGGGCAGTTGAATATGAGGTCTCACACCCTCTCATGTTATCCTTTAGTACAGAAAGAAGCTGTGAACAACCCAGCACCTATATTTAGCCATCTAAATAGACCTATAGATGTGAGTTAGCTACTCTCACCTCTCTTCATCATCAGTAGAGAAGTCAACTTTAATTGCGCAATACGTCTGATATGTTTTAGACTTTAGGACTGACAATTACTCCTTGGAAATGCTTTTTTCGCTCCATTATCTTTAAAGGGGTTGCAGACACCAGATGAACCTGGAAATTTAGAGTGGAAAATTAGTTGATTAGGAAAGCACAAGGGTAGATGGGCCTTTTTCTTGTTTCCTACAGGAAGAAAAAAATGTCTTCCATAAAGAGCAGCTTCTGTTTTCTCCTAAACAATTGCTCGGAAAAAATTCAAACTCAACATGCTGAATTAACAAGTTCAGGAGTTTAGGATATTTTATTTAAAAAAAAAAAAAAAACAAACAACAAAACAAAATGAAACCAAGAAAAATAAGAAACAGTTTTGTCTAAAAATTTTAAAATAAGCACCAGTCGGATTTTTTTCAGTCTGCCCTAGAGCCAGCGGGACTTTCCTTCTGGGATGTTTCTCTTGTCTTCTTACACCCCCACCCCTTACTTTTGCAGACATTCTTACAGTGAGTAGGAGAACTAAAATTATAATCTGAGGAAGAGTTCCTAAATAATAAATGTGCTCACATTTGGGGATTGTTTCAGGTGTGCTATAAGCCTTTGTGAAACAGTATGGGTAAATAGAAAGTTGGTATTAGTTGGTTATAATTAATCCCGATAGCTTTAAGGCAGAATCCTCCTGCTCCAGGGGTTCAGAGAAGGAGATAGCTAGAAAAGCAGGGAGGGATTCTCTGGGTAGGAAACTGAACGGATGTAGCAAATAAGTTTATTCAAACCTTAGCAACATCTGATGATGTGCAGAGCTCTTGCTTCTTTCTTACTGAGACCTCTGAGCTGCACTCTGCTGAGGAAATTAGCATTTGTCAGGCTTTTCTTTCTCCCTGGAAATGCACAAAATACAAGTCCTAAGCACCTTAAAGGAAAGACTGCTCAATAAAAATAGAATTTTTTTTTTTTTAAAAAAACCAACCCAAAACATTCTTATATATTATTTTTCCTGTATTTATTGACATTATTTGCCAAGGTAGAATAGTCAGAACCCATGCTTCCTAGACCAAAATAACCTACTGAAATGCATTAATCTGATCTAATTTTTGCAGGCCATGGATGTTGAGAGGCTGATTCCTGCCTAAAGTCCTATAATGTACTATTTGGAAACCTTATAGGTGATCTGAGGACCTGGCTGGCCAGTCTGTCTGTATGTCTATTTGTTGGTCTATCTAGCTAATTTCCGATGACATACAAGTGGCAATTAAGGGAATGTTTGAAAGACAAATTTAAAAGATGCACTGCATTATCCAAGTTAACTCAAGCTAACTAAAATCTACAATAATATTTTCAAAACCTTATTAGCGGCTTGGGGGGTTACTTCCAACCTCTTTGGCAATACCCAACTTGCTGAGTTAGGCATTCTGGACTTTCTGAAAAATGGCCTTTGTTATGTTTTGCGGGGAGTACGTTCACTGCTCCCCTTGCCTGATACTGATGTGGCTGCCAAGAACAGTCATGATGCAATGGAGGATTAGGTTGGTCTCACTGAAGTAATTCAAAATAATAATTTAAAAACTGCTTAATCTGTAAGCAAAGTCTCCTTCTTTGCATCAGAGAGGTGACAGGGACCCAACTAATTGAGGATACGTATCAAATGACACATAAAACAAACTAAGTCAATACATGAAAAGAAATCCAAAGTCCCTTGTAGTTGAAGTCCATTTCAGAAATGCTTCAAAGGGGCTGTTCCCAAGGACATGCCTTTCTTTTCCAATCATTCTTACACCCCTTTGTCTGCAGAGCAGATAAAAGAAACAAGTGCAGATGAGATTCACCTCACCTAAACCAGCTAAAACCTAGATGTGTAAGAGAATTCTCTAGGTTCCATCTACAGTTCATGGAAAAAGAAACTTCCAGAGGCAATCCATCCTGTCTTAAAGTAGATGTATAAGATGATATTTCCACTCTGGATGTGTCTCTGTAAGGGGTTAGCTTTCCCCCCAGGTGAGATGGAAGTTAGATGTAGGTAAAATGCACAGTTGGTTGTAGACAAGGACAAGAAGAAGGGAGAAAAAAATCTCATCATGGTGTAACCTTCAACATCATTGGGTTTTCGCAAAAGAATTCCAACAGCCCAGAAAAAAACCTGACAAAACCTAAAGAAAATTAATGTTAGATGTGACATAGTCTTAGAACTGGTCTTTGTGAGGAAAGAGGGAGATGGAGGCATTCAGAATAATATAAAAATGAACTGACAACTGGGTGAATTTGAAATGTAATGGTAAATATTTAGTAAGTGGAAAGTAAGTGGAAAACAATAGGGGAGGGATAGAAAGAACGTTACAGAATCGTGATCAGCTGCAGTCGTAATTCTGTGAAAGAATGGATTTTTTTCTCTGTGAACAGGAGGGAGAAACATTAGATCAAAATCATAAAAAACAAGTTTATATAATAAAAAGAATTAAACATTGAAGTTTTAAAAACACAGACTAACATTAAACTATTTCTTAAAGCAAACAAACAAACAAATAAAAAAAAATCATTGGAAAACAATCAAAAGACCGTAGGAAAAAAACCAGATAGGTATAAAATGGCATCCTGAAATCATTATTATTTCTTCTGGGTCTTTCATATATACGAAGGACTTTTATAGGATATGTTATATCACCTTCTAAAAACGTGTAACTTCTCTGTTTGGCTATGGAGGTAACCTTAATGATGAACTTGGAATGGACATTGAAAATTCAGTACTTTAAAGTTAGAATAGCAAATTCAGACTCCCACATTGTGTCTCCATTGCAGTTCAGAGGACTGAGTAGAGGGATGCTCATGAATGAGGTTTAAAGCATGAGGGGTGAGTACCAGCACAGATCTGGACACACTGGCACAGACCTGTGTCCTGTAAGTCCTAGCTGGTGCCTACTGCACCTCATCTACAGAGTTACAGTGAGAAGTGGGTTTACTGCCCATAAATCCCCTTTCACATTCCAGTGGAGGCATATTCTTGATCTTTCCATGCCTCATCTCAGTTTGAAAACTTGGCTATTTAGGCGGAAAATCCTACAGGAAAGAAAGCATTTCTTCCAACACGTTTCCTCAAGGCACCGCCACAATAGGCTGTACCGCAGGACAGATGAAGGAAGGCATTTTTAATTAGGTCATGGCAAAGGCTTTAATATTTTTTTAACAATTAATATGGGTCATTTAACAATAGCTAGTCTGTGTAGCTTGTACATTAAAGCATGAGATGGAAAGCTGGGAAATATATAGGACAATTTAAAAGTTGGTCCTTCCAATAGAACTACAAGCTAAACAAGATATGTCAGCTCCAGATATGCACAGGTCTACATGTGTCAATGCCCATCTGCCGTACGTGAAAAAACTGCTGCACTACACTCCAAGTCTTGTTAAACATGAGACTTGTTCAGAAGAACTATGGCATTAAAGCAAGACTATCATGCAACCTACTGTCAAATAAGTCTGCCTTCCTTTCCTAGGTCATTTTGCCAGCGGCTCTCAACCTAGGACGTATCTTTCCAATTTATTAGAGAGGATATTGAATCTGTCAGTGCATATGCAGTTATTTTAGGGTAACTAATTGCAGATAGTTCATCCAGCTGGACAGCCAAAGCAATAATATTAAAGATTAATGCCCCAGTTCAACAAATAACCTGGGCATGTGCATAATCCCTGTGGCTTCACTGAGGCACACTTACAAGCAGGCTTGTTGAACTAAATATACTGCTGAAACAGGGCCTTAAAAATGATGAATTCACATCACAGATGCCATGCAAACAGTTCTACAAAATTTGAAAAGATTACTGGCTTTGACAACTCAAAGTTCAAAGCTCCAGATATTGGTAGAGAATATCATAATGTTAAAATATAAACAGAATTCATAGTTCCTGTGGCTCGAGATCTTTTTCTCTGAAACAATTGATACTGGTGATAAACTGATTTGGCTGATGATAAACTAGGTTAACTTGGACCCTAGCAGTATGGGAGTCCTTCCATTTTTGCATTGGGATTCTCCTCATGTGATTTCTGCTATATAAAAGTGGGGTAACTGATCTCAGCTAGAGATCAAAGATCTCTCCATAACCAAAGGACATCAGCAGTCACCTCAAGGGGGCAACCCATCCCATTTACTTTAGGATGTATTGAATTGCCCTCTGGAGGTACCTGGCTCTTTACATCGTCTGCAAGGGGCAAGACTAATTGCCCGCTTTTGGACTTCAAATGTTTGGTGCACTAAATGCTATCTTACATGTTCACTCCCTTCTAGTGGAATTTTTTTCCTAGCACTTTAATATTTCTGATATATATGTGCAGCAACACAACATAGAAATAGAAATAAGTATGCTAAATAAGTCTCTCCATCAACACCATTCCACTCCACTCACGCCAAGATGGGTGGAAATATAAATGACAGCAATGTTTGGCCTGCCACTGACACCTATCCACACATAAACAGTCACAGTTAGATGAGAAGCTTCACAGTTTCTCTGAATATTTAATTGGTACAAACTTGGTTTCTTTGAACTCCATCAAAAATAAAATTAAAAAGCCCAGCTTCATTTTACCTCCTGTTGACTATAATGAACATTAGGACTTCCCCCACCGCCACAGGTTTAGTTCTGTGGCTAACGCTGAGATGTTGGCAATCAGAAAAGACTTGGGGCAAATCACACTTCTTTATCACCACAGGGATAAACTTAAGTGACAGACATGCATGGGCTAATTACTTTTAATATTTTCCCATTGCTCTGGCTGATGACACAGTGCTAAAAAACCATGCCCCCCCCCATCCCAATAAGCCAGAATTTCACTTACATGGCACTACGTCTTTATTACCGCTTCGTTACTTCAGGGGAGCCGCGTTCTCTAAAATGCCTTTCCCTGTGGCTTAAAGTAAAGATTTTTTAAATAAATAAATACAGTTTATGTTGGGCATCTACCACTTGAAGGGCTAATGATTATTGACTACCCTCCAGCAGACATCAGGGAGTCTAGCCTCAGGCCCTTCCCGCTCGCCCCCAAACATGCCGAATGTTAACACATGTTTCGAGATCCTGGCTGGGATTGGACACAAACAAGGCAGTCAGAATGGACCATTTAGTGTACAAGTCAAGATGACAGATCTCTGCTTAATACAAGGAAGACAAAAATTCGTATCTTATTGAAAAAGGCAGAAGAGCCCCGGGTGCTTTCGCTTTGTGATTCTGCAGCAAAAAGTGGGTTGTGTCAATATAAGTCTATGTCACCCGCTCGCAGCTGCCACACTGAATTGACCCTGCTAGCTGCAGACAGAAAGGCCTTCCACTTCCAAATTCTCTCTAATGTTCATCTGCGAGAGCGAGCACGAGGTGGAAAAAAGCCATCAAGTTACTCCTAAGTATGGGAGAGAAAACCAAACCAAACCAAAACAAAAATGCCTTAACGCCGTGAGACTCTCTCCGCTGCTGGTTTCTAATGAAATGCTAAAAAAACTTTCTCATCTGAAAGCATTTCAGAGGATGCTTTGACAATGTGAGCTTTGTGTTTTGTAAATCATGTTCTTGTAATTCCTTGTAAGTCTCCAGATCCTCCTCAGATAGAGCAGCAGAGCATTAAATATTCTTGCAACGCTCACCAGAGCTTAATTACTAAAAGTTAAAACATCTTTTAAACTCTGCGATTTTTTTTCCCTGGGTATTCCCCAAAGAAAAGATACAAAAAAGTTGAAGAATGTCCACAATAACTGTTAGTTAAGATCACATTTTCAAAGGGGGGGAAAAGAAGATAAACAATTTTGAAACTAAAAATAGAACATTTCTTGATGCCATTATAGTTTAACATGATAGCATTTGCTGATGAGTCTGTTTCTCATGTGTGTATTTTACTGAGCTCAGATCTTCACATTGGTGAAAAGTTTTAACTGAAAACAACAAAAAAATAAAATTAAAAAGAGAAAAGCTCCTAAGTTTCCTAAAATGGAAAAAACAAAGAGATCTTCAATTAGTAGAAATACGTAATTCTATTGATTTCTGAAGAAGTATCATAATTTAAGGAAGCTGAAGATATGGTTAAAATTATAGACCTATTTAAAATATATTTTTGAGCATTCTTTTTATGGACCCACTCAAAATCCATGAAAATGTAACAAAAAAAAAATATTTTCTTTACCTCAGATCAACCTGTATTCAGGCAAGTGGTTAATATAGCTAAAGAGAGGCAGTAAGAAGTGAGCATATGTTATTAGCAGAAGATAGAGATTTTTTCTTTTTTTTGTGTTTCAGTGGGAGGCCAGTGAAGCTTTCATCAGCTCGTTATCTAAATATATTATAAATCACTGGATACTCCAACCCAGTAATCTGACTTGTAAATATACTGCACCTGACTGTGAAATCTTCAGAGGCTCTATGGATATCACAGAGAGGAAAAACTCACCTAAATGTAACCACCTGAAGGTAGCAGTCTAATCTAACTGGCTGTCAGTGGTTTTCTATATGCAAGAAACATTTGACACCGTGCAAAGCGTTTGACACCGTCCCACACAATATCCTGGTCTCTAAATTGAAGAGACATGGATTTGACAAATGGACCACTCGGTGGATAAAGAAGTGGCTGGACGGTCGCACTCAAAGAGTTGCGGTCAACGGCTCGATGTCCAAGTGCAGACCAGTGATGAGTGGCGTTCCTCAGGGGTTGGTACTGGGACCTGTACTGTTCAACATCTTTGTTGGCGACACGGACAGTGGGGTCGAGTGCACCCTCAACAAGTTTGCCAATGACACCAAGCTGTTTGGCGAGGTAGACACACTGGAGGGGAGGGATTTCATCCAGAGGGACCTGGACAGGCTGGAGAGGTGGTCCCAAGCCAACCTCATGCAGTTCAACAAGGCCAAATGCAAGGTCCTACATCTGGGTTGGGGCAATCCCAAGCACAAATATAAGCTGGGCGAGGCATGGCTGGAGAACAGCCCCGAGGAGAAGGACCTGGGTGTGCTGATTGACGAGAAGCTCAACATGAGCCAGCAATGTGCGATCGCAGCCCAGAAGGCCAACCGCATCCTGGGCTGCATCAAAAGAAGTGTGGCCAGCAGGGTGAGGGAGGTGATTCTGCCCCTCTACTCCACTCTCGTGAGACCCCACCTGGAGTACTGCGTCAGCTCTGGAAGGACATGGAGCTGCTGGAGAGTGTCCAGAGGAGGGCCACGAGGATGATCCGAGGGCTGGAGCACCTCTCCTAGGAGGAGAGGCTGAAAGAGTTGGGGCTGTTCAGCCTGGAGAAGAGAAGGCTCCAGGGAGATCTTATTGCGGCCTAACGGGGGCCTCCAGGAGAGCTGGGGAAGGACTTTTTACTGGGGCATGTAGCGATAGGATGAGGGGGAATGGCTTTAAACTGGAAGAGGGCAGGTTTAGATTGAACATTAGGAAGAAGTTTTTCACTTTGAGGGTGGTGAGGCACTGGAACAAGTTGCCCCGAGAGGTTGTTGAGGCCCCATCCCTGGAGGTGCTCAAGGCCAGGCTGGACGTGGCCTTGGGCAACCTGGTGTAGTGGGAGGTGTCCCTGCTTATGGCAGGGGGGTTGGAACTCGATGATCTTCAAGGTCCTTTCCAACTTTAAACCATTCTATAATTCTATGATTCTATAAGAATCACACAGCGGCAATTCATCGCGCTGGTTTTGCAATGGATTTCCCCAATCCTGTGGAAACATTTCTTTCTCCACTGAAAATCAAGATGTGCATGAGTGGGTCAGACTAAATGCCTGTCTTTTGTACAGATGATGTTGGGTAAGACAAATGCTGGCGTACCGAAGAAGAACCAGCTTTCAATCGCATCTAAGAGTTGCAGTGATTTAAGAGTTGTCTCTAAATTAAGATCAAAGGCATAAGTTAAGGAGTAGGAAAGACTGAAGCATGTCTTTTTTTCTCCACTGGTTATACGAGGCAGTGCAGATGATTAACTCAGAGATGTCAGAGATGAAGTGATGACCACTTCAATCCACCTGCGAACATATTATTCATTTACGCTAGTACCAACTCCATTCTCTTGCTCTGCAGCCTGATGGCAAGGTCTGGTCATATCCATACTTTGAAAAGTAACTTCACCCCTCCCTACCCCAACCAAAATCTGAGTTTCCATGTCAAAATTCTCTTTTGGGATTGTTTTTGCTTTACCCTCTGTTTGTGAATTGTTTGGAAGAATGCTAACTGACTGGATGCAAAATTGAAGTTTTCAGTCGTGTGGTAATTTGGACAATACCAAATGAACAAAAGGACCCATTACTTCTCTTCAGCTCCAAGCAGATCCTTTAGGAAAAATGTTTTGGTTCAATTTCAGTTATATGTACACAGCTTCAGCTGAGCCTACTTTCAAAAAAGTGTGTTAATTATAATAATAATTATAATATAAAGACAATTATGTTATTTCTGGATGTGGACTGGGACGTCACTCGTAACAACGTCCACCTATTCCAACGCTATTAGAAAAAGAGACTGATTTAGAAGAACATACAGTCTGGGCTGACACTGTTGGGTTTAGTTTCTTGTAATACTGAGGGGAGAGGAATGTGGAAAAGATGTGTATTGCTTTCTTTTGATTTCATAATATTGAGATGTTCTTTAAAAGTGGATGATTTAACTGGAAGTTACCAAGAGTTATATTGTGTAACTGTATATGGCATCATTGCAGTGATTACCAGAGAGCTACCCCAGATGTCTCCTAACTTCAATGAAATCTGCTGGTTAAGGTGTACTCTTTGCTCATAAATATATATGTGAGCCTTGAAAGCACTAAAGACAACACTGTGATATAGTTTATGAGACCTTACCTCATAGTTGTGCTCTTTGGCATGTAGAAGAATTGGATAATAAATCAGACTTTGTACATTGAAAGTCAAAGACGTATTCTGGAGTCAGAAAATACACAGACAAGAGTATAAAGTGTTTTCGGAAATCCCTAATAAGCTGTGTATCAGGTGCTTTTCCTCTTCACTTTTTCCCTTTTGTGAAGGCGGTTATGTTTGAAGATTTCAAGCTTTTGCTTGAGCACCAGTTGAAGGTGTTTAACGAAGCCCATTTTCTTTGAGGAATACTGATAGCAACTCTCCACTGAGATCAGATCAAGTCAACAATAGGGAAATGACTGTGTATAAAAGTTAATGTTGCTCAGTCTTGTCTCAATACAATGGGCTGACAATGCAGAGAATTAACAGCCTAAAGCCAGCAAATGTTGCTTTACAACATTGTGTGGTCCTGAAAGCATGGTCAGCTGAAAGACTATCTGCTCACGAGATCTTGGATCATACCTTACATGTGTTACCCATTTGCCAAGCAATGCAAGGGCAAAGAGTTTATTTCTTTGCGCCTTGTCCCCATCCGTCTCTAAAAGTGGGACGACCATCACCCTGGAGTTTGTTATTTAAGATACATGGATGGAAAGTGGCTAAGCCATGTAATTAAGTTAATTCTATCTACAGCTTTATTCAGCTCTTGGGGATTTTAGCTGTGTTGCTTGAACTGTTGTCAACCTGGAGATCCTCTTCCTTTCACGGCTGAAGGTTTTTGCTCCCATAGCAGGCAAAATGTGTCCACTCTTCAGGCTCAGCAGATCACAGAGACTATTATTTGCTTGCATTGGGTCTGGCTGAGATGGAATTAATTTTCCCTATAGCAGCCATGATAGTGCTGTGCTTCGTATTGGTAGCTAGAAAGGCGTTGATAACACACCAGTGTTTTGGCTACTGCTGAGCAGTGCTTGCACAGCATCAAGGCTCTCTCCAATATTCCCTCCTCACCTGTAGGCTTGGGGTGGGCCTAATCTTGGGAAGGGACATAGCCGGGACAGCTGACCCAAACTGACCAAAGGGATATCCCTTTATCTTGACCCACACATTTTTTTTCCATCTTATTTTCTCCCCCTCCCCACCCTGCTTAGGATGGGAATGATAGAGTGGCTTGGTGGGCACCTGGTGTCCAGCCAAGGTCAATCTACCACATAGCTTCAGCCACAGATGAGCAGTGAGGCTATGAGATACCACAGCTGAAAGGCTGGACTTTCACTGCTGCAGATCCCAGTGAAGAGCACGGCGGTGGGCCAGCAGTTTGCTGTACTCACCAGACACGATGAGTTCGAGTCCTGAAACATGTGATGGTTCACAGCCAGTCACACAGGAGGCGTAGGGGTGGTTGAGGATGGAATGTCCCCAAATCACTATATCCTGACTTTAGTATACCTTAGAGAATCTGGAGATAAATTCCCACAGATTATAAAAGCTTTATCCAAGCATTTCCCCAGTTGTCGCATCTGTCATTAAAGCAATTGAATGTATTGCAACTTCTTTAAGAACAGGATGAATTAGTTTGGAGGTCTTCTGGACACAGACTTAACCTTCCATTTTATCTAAGAGGAAACAATCTTATGCCATTTATGCTTCCTTAAGTCTCTCTCAAGATTTCTGGACTGTACATCAATGAAAAAAAAAAGAAATCACATCCAAGCATACAGGCAGAAAGCAGGGCAAATATGTATTTTTTGTGTGTGTCAGTCTTTCAGGTTCTTGACAAGTTCACTCTCCCTTCATGGGCTCACTCAGCATGCTTTGAGAGCACTGGCCTTTCTTCCACTGGCTTACTCCAACCTCAGAACAGACCTTCAAGGCATGTCCACACCATGCAGTGCTGAGAGCTCGCTGTAGACGTGCTGACTACAGAATAAGTAAGCCAGGCAACTCTCCTGCTAAGCTTCTTGCTTCAGAGCCAGATGCTTTGGTGTTAGACTGCAACCTACAATACACAACAGTTCATTTGGAGCTCAGTCAGGTGTCCACAGAAAGATGCTAGGTCGTATGGTTTCAATTCAGTAAGAAGAATTCAATTTCCTGAATGCAATGATCTGGCATCATTTGAGATGCTATTGGGTATCAAAGGATTTATAGGAGCCCTGAACCCTTTTGGACTGGCACGACAGCCCACAGTGCCTAAAATGGCACTAGACATCTGCATTTGAGGAACTCAGTCCTGGTCATTGTGTCCTTCACAAAAGTTGAAATTTAAGGTGGGATGGAGTTCCCCAAATATAGATGTCTAGTGTTATTTTAAGCACCAAATAGGTGCCTTGGATACCCTAGGGTGTCTCAGGTGCCACTATACTACTGTGTGTAGGAACTGAATCCCACTTAACAATGCAGAGCCAGCTGATGAAGTAATAATTCTCTTATATAATAACTTTCCCCATCTCTCTGGCAACATTCTAAGCAAAGTCTGTCTGGTTTAGTTGCCAAGTCACACATGTCCTTGTACTTAGACACTCTCCTTGGTCTCAGCATGACGCAACATGTACTTATGGGAGGAAGAAAGACTGCAAGTGCTTGCAATGGTTAAATGCCAACGAGAGCTGGTCCAACAAAGCTTCACACTGACTCAGCTACCAAGAAAGATTGTGTTCAGCATCTAGCAAGCACATTTATATTATAAGACTTGAAAGGATAATCTCCACTCTTAAGTTGGCAAGTGACTCTGAATTAGACAAATATGATACAAGCAGAAGAAAAAAAAAATCTAGATATTTTCTTCCACATTCTGGAATATATTGATAAACGTATGTTAGCATTTAACTATTCATTCTTTTGGAGAAAACTGGTTAACCCCTTAAGTGTTTTGCCCTGAAGGCAGACATTAAAAGTTAATTATAACCACATGGGACAAGCCCCTGGAGGACCGTGACAGCATTAAGCTGCTACCAACCAAGCATGCAGGATGCGCAGCACTCTCAGAGAACACCATGTACAAAAATGATGCTGTCTCCTTGAATGAGTTTTCAGAAGTTAAAAACATGCTACTTTTTGCAGGCACAGTAAAAAGGCAGATTGCAAGTGTTCTACTCGGAGCAAAAAAAAAGCTCCCAACTGAAGAAGAATTAGAGCAAATGAAAACACTGAGTAATTTGATTAAGCAATGTGGCACAGTGAGAGAGAACTACCACAAATGCTGTTTTACTTAGTGCTGTAAGGAGAATATGGTAAAACCTCTTCTAAATACCTTGGATTGCTACCTTACGATAAACCTTTCCAGTACCTATGAGGCATTTTGATGTTACCACTATAAAAAGGAGAGGAGATGACACTTGTCCTTGGAGAGGATCATTTAGACCAGATGAGAAAAAAAAAAAAGAAAAAGGTTAGTTCTAAGGGAGAGACACTGACTACGCCTGTGCAAGTAAATTAAGTGTGGCTGGAAGGCACTGAGGTTAAGTAACATGGAATGGCCTGTACCTACACAATTAAATTTTCTTCCCCTTAAATTAAAATAACCTGTGTCTAAGTTAACTTTTGGGAAAGGTCCCTGTGCTGTTTCCCAAACTGTACTAAGGACCATTTAGGAGAAGTCCTATGGCTGGGGACCCAAAAGCATGTAGGGGGCTTTTCTAGTAAGATAGTGGTAGAGAAAGATGAGTTCCAGCAATTGGGAATGTCTCTGACTGTTGCTTTCTAGTACAGAAGTAGTCACCATGTCCTGCAGGTAAGGCAGGAGACATTCAGGAGACCTAATTCTGTTTTTCTCTCACATTGAGCAACTG
Source organism: Anarhynchus alexandrinus (assembly GCA_008711295.1). Lineage (NCBI taxonomy): Eukaryota > Metazoa > Chordata > Aves > Charadriiformes > Charadriidae > Anarhynchus > Anarhynchus alexandrinus. The sequence continues at coordinate 247,264 of VUYV01000576.1, read as the reverse complement.
GATTTATATTGTAAGCACCAGAATGAGTGTGGCTGAGAAAGGGTGTGCCCAGCTCTTGCTAATATTTAGGAGCAACATACCTCTCACCTAATTTAGCCTTCAAAAAGCTGGGCTACGTAGAATCATAGAGTCATTTTGATTGGAAAAGACTTTTAAAATCTTCAAGTCCAACTGCTAACATAACACTGCCAAGTCCACCACTAAATCATGTCCCTCA
>VUYV01000576.1:203149-247016 GCA_008711295.1 Anarhynchus alexandrinus | reverse complement strand
CAGCCTGTTCCAATGCTTGACAACCTTTTCCATGAAGAAATTTTTCCTAATATCCATCCTAAACCTCCCCTGGTGCAACTTGAGGCCATTTCCTCTTGTCCTATCGCTTGTTACTTAGAAGAAGAGACCAATCCCCCGCCCTCTACAACCTCTTTTCAGGTAGTTGTAGGGAGGGAGAAGGTCTCCCCTCAGCCTCCTTTTCTCCAGGCTAAACAACCCCAGGTCCCTCAGCCGCTCCTCATAAGACATGTTCTCCAGATGCCTCACTGGCTACGTTGCTCTGATCTGGACACGCTCCAGCACCTCAATGTCTTTCTTGTAGCAAGGGGCCCAAAACTGAACACAGTACTCAAAGTGCAACCAGTGCGGAGTACAGGGGGACAATCACTGCCCCAGTCCTGCTGGGTATATCTATATACATAAGTTGAAAGTTAACCTGCTTTAAGCAGGGTGTTAGACCAGATGACTTCCAACATTTGCTTCCTTCCTAAATTACTCTGCAATTCTAATTGCTAAATAAAACAGGGATAGAGACAACTCTATGGCCTCTAAGCCAAATGTTATACACAGGCTATCTTCACTGTGCACAGTACCTGGGCTTGAGTTTCTTCCTGGTGTGCTGTGGGCCAAGACAACAGCTTTTACAAGCCATGTAGCTGCCTTGGCAAACTATGGTACCTAATTAAATGGGTTTTGGCTAGTATATGCTTCCAGTTTGGTTCTAGCACAGAAATCTCTTCACTGTGCCACATTCCAAAAAGTAGCCTGTTGTGTTTCCACCCATAAGGACAAAACGTAAGACCATACTTTTGGGGAAAAATAATGACAGGAAGGAGGAAAAGGACCTGTGAATTAAATTTATTTACAGGATACTGAGGATCCAGTAACACAATGCAATTGTGAACAAAGGACAGATGTAATACCCAGGTACTACAGGAGAAAAGTTTCCAGTAAAGACAGAGAAATATTGATGATTTTGTAAATGCAGATGAGACCCAATAGTAAATATTTGTAAAATCTGATTACTCAGCTTCCAACAAAGATTATTTAAACGGTAATTAATCAAGTGAAGGTAGATCCCAAAGACAGAAAAATTGAGACTCTTAACATAAAACAGAGTGGAAAAGACTCATTTAGCCTCCTGGAACAAAAGGTTTGTTTCTATCAATACTTTGGGAGATCAAGGGAAAACTCTACATAGTGGAGGGGCAAAAGCATCCCAGTATTTTCAAGTTGGACCTCAAAAAGTTTGAGAAAATAGTTGAAACTAAACAGTGAGAACTGATTACACATGATGATGTAATGAAATGAAGATGGGATGGTGCCTTGGATAAAATCTAGTTGATTCAATGACTCAGCTCTATACTCCCACGTTCTTTCATGACAAGGAGACATCCCAGAATTTCTTATGTGGTTGATACTCATCAGGTCATGTAATAAGAAGAGGAAAGCACTCAATGTGTCTGGTCATATTGTGGATAAGGTGAAAAGTGCTAGGGCTGAGGATGAGTGTCCATCACCAGATCACCAATGGAGGATAGCCCCACTCCCAGTGCTCACCACAGGGTTACATGGTTCAAAACACAGGCTCCTGTGTCCTATCCGTCATCCTGGGTATTGGGAGCAGTAAGTTGGCCAGGCCAGAATTTAAGAAAGTGAAATAAAGGAAATCCTGTGTCCCAGATGAAAGTCTAAGATAATATAGTGCTTTAAATGCTTTTCCTGGGACCTGGAATAATGTCTATATTTCACAATCACCTTGGGCAAATTGGGGCATACAGTAATTGTGTTAAATATGCCTCCTCTGGGACTCCTTCAAGGATGGGCACCAGCTGGCAGTATTTACACTACGTGCTTTCTCCTACTCCATCACACTGAATCAGGTATGGCTCATTGGTGGACCACAAATGAGGCCACCCAGCCGTACCTCATTCACTGGCCTACAGAGCATAGAAAGATCATGGCACTGTGATGGAAAGTTTCCAAGATAGGTAGAGGTAAGACCTGTGGGATGTAAAAGCCAGTTGTGACAAGGCATGCTCCTTCTGTGAAACCAAAACGAGGTCTGTAGCTCCTGCCTCACTGAGAAGTAAGGTTTGGAGAAAGGAAGACTTTATTTCCAGAGAAGAGACTTTGTGGCTTCTAGGACATGTTGCCTTTAACCACCACTGAAGTGCTGGCCTTGTTGGGTTTGGAGCCTGTACAAACCAGAGTGCAGGGCATGAGGACGGGCACAGCTCAGACGGCAGAAGTAACCCACAATGGGGAACTGACAAGTTCAGATCAGCGAGAGGAGAGAACTTGCAAAGGCTTGACATTTTTTTAACCTTAATGATGGTAACTTTTAAAGACATTTAGTCCTGCTGCTCATGCTTATGGAGATATAACCTTTAGAAATCAATATATTTATCCCCTACCCAACCCTCCAAGGTAAGGGAAGCTACTATTTCTGTTTTAATACTTTGGAAGTGAGGCAGGAAGTGGTTCATTTTCAGATCCATGCAGGGAGGGACTCAGGCACCCTAAAGAGGAAGGGAGGCAGGACTGGGAAATGGGATTCTCCCCACTTAGATTTACCCATCTAACAACTTGGCTTCTCACTATGCTAACTGTCTAGGTTCCATCTCTATCCTTCACCGAGAGAATGCTTGATTAATCCCATTAAACTTAAATATGTCTTAACTCTGCACCACTGGCTGCCTGAATCCTGAAAAGAGTTCAGCTGTGTGACTCCTTAAATTTCTTCAAAAATTTAGACTCTTAAATCCTAAAGAGCAGAATGATTTATTCTTTGCATCCCTAAGAAAGCACACAATGATTTGCTTTTCCCTCTGCAGGTACCTCTCTCTCTCCCTCTCTATTATTTTTTGTTGTTGTTTTTTAAGTTTTTCCCTGTTTAATTTAGTTTATTTTTCTTTAGCACACCACACACACTGATTCTTTGCCTTTCTTACTTTTAACTTTTTGCTTTACAGGCAATATGGTGTGAATTCAACTACCATGCAGGGGAATAAAGTGTTTCAATGCTCCTGAAGGGGCTACTTGCACTTTGAATCCAGTCAGGTAAGAGAAATAAAGTGATTTGTTTGCTTATGCTGTGCCTCTAGCAAAGCAATAAGAGGCAAAGGAACAAGAGGAATGGGAGATGGATAGAAACTTGGCTCCCTACTTCCCTTAATTTCTGGACAGAGCAATAGAATATTAAATCGGGAAAAACAAGGGAAACATTATGGAGATGTGCAAGGACTATGAACTAATAGAGACTGTTGTATCTCCAGAATGATAAGCCAAAAAACCATGGCATCCAGACCTAAATCTACTACCACATTGTTTTGAGGGCAAAGGGCCTCCTGTGACAAAATGGCATGTAGACTTTGAAGGCCTAAGTCAGCACAAACTCCAGCTTCTCTGCTCTTTGTGTCATTGCATGGGGAAAATGCCCTCAGAGGAGCATTGCAAAGGCTAAACACCTCCTTCAGCTATTGCTATACAGCATGCCCACACACTCACCACAGACTGTGGTGAGACTTTACCTAGTAAAACTACTTCTGTACCACTCCTGTGCATGGGCCAGGTTGTACCAAATCAACTCTGCTATTCACAGACCTTATTTTGATTCTCATCTGCTATAGATGCCATAGTGTCAATCGAATCCGACATTAAAGGCTGTGCTGTTACCCACGCTGACACATCGAGGGTCACGGGGACGTTGCAGGCACATAAACATCATCTATTATACATCTGAAAAACTGCTGAAGCCCAGTGTCAGAAGTCCCAGCAACACGTGAACCTGTGAAGTGGCAAATCCTTCAGCTATATGACAGCTTCATGCCCAAGGCTAAGCAAGGCTGGACGTAGCAGGAAGGGAAGACCCCTGCAATGTCTGGGGAATTGGCTAAATGGACCTAATAGGTCTTTTCCATCGCTGGTGTCTGTGGGCTACATTGCGCCCTTAGGCTGAGTCCTGAGTAAGGGGTGGCACATAATTATGCTTCTCTGGGAGCAGCCCAAAGAAGGGACTGTGATGGACAGAGGTACGATCCTTTCCCTGAATCCCTTTAGCTACAAGGTGGGAGGCAGTAAGTCATAGTGACCTGGAAGCAGAAGATTTTACTGCTCTGGCAGCTTTCCCCCAACTTTACCTATTTCTCTACTCTCTCTTTCTTCCTATGCACTTCCCTGCTCCCTCTTTCATCCTATCACACCTTGTGAGATGATGTGGCCATTGGATGGTGCTCAAACCCAACACTGGACCTAACCCTCATCTGCCTAAGTGTCTTCTCTGTTTGAAGCCAGTAGGGTGCCAGCTGGCAAGTCCAGTACATGAGATTGTGCAGTAGAGAACAGTGGCTCTGCTGCCACTTGGAGGGGAGACAGTGTCCTGGAGAGCCAGAAAAGGTCCCTTCTTGTTACAGTGTGGGCAACTGTGTTCAGAGAAGGGCAATGAAGCTGGTGAGTGGTCTGGAGAACAAGTCTTATGGTGTTGTTTAGCCTGGAGAAAAGGAGGTTGAGGGGAGACCTGAAAGGAGGTTGTAGCGAGGCGAGGGTCAGTCTCTTCTCTCAAGTAACAAGCAATACAACAGGAAGAAATAGCCTCAAGTTGCACCAGTGGAGGTTTAGGATGGATATTAGGAAAAATTTCTTCACTGAAAGAGTTATCAAGCATTGGAACAGGCTGCCCAGGGAAGTGGTGGAGTCCCCATCCCTGGAGGTATTTAAAAGACGCGTAGATGTGGTGCTGAGGGACATGGTTTAGAGGTGGACTTGGCAGTGATATGTTAACAATTGGACTTGATAATCTTAAAGGTCTTTTCCAACCTAAATGATTCTATGATTCTATGACTGTGACAGGGACTTCATATATGCAGGAGGCCTACCCTTACCTATAGAGGAGTGTATATGATCTTCAAAGCAATATCACTCAGTCTCAGAAATTAAACACATCTGCCAACTTATGGTCTTCATAGGTCCAGCGGTGAATTGAATAAGCATTTATTCCCTGTCAAAAATGGAATTACAACCTCATGCAGTGTTTTGGGGGCTAATTCTTCCATCCTTCCCCCACAAACAGCCATACTTTTCAAGATGTAAAGTGCCATTTGGAGCGGCGTGACTGAATTCAGCCTGTCCGACCCATGAAACACATGCAGTCCATGGAGACACATCTCTTCGCTGGAATAACATCAATTGCAGAGGGTCAGTGATTTTAAGAGCTGGAGGAAATAAGCAATAATGCTACTGAATCACAGTCTATTGCCTCTTTCTATCCATCATCGTGTATCATTCCTTGAGACTAAAAGGATTAAGAAAGTTGCTATCCATCTATATTTCCTCATAGTAACTAAGCTACCTAAGGCCTCTGTATAAAAATATGTATATATACACCTAATACGTGCATATATTCTAAAGCAAAAGTCATAGTATTGTTTATGTGAGCAGGATATTTAAAGGAATTATCACCAAGCATTTTGCAAATACACAGAAATAGCTGAGACGCAGGAACGGCAAGCTGGGATTCTTTGAGAAGACTGACAAAATTGATAAAAAGAAGGAAGGTAAACATGCATACAGGTAAAAATAAACAAGAATAAATGCTCATATAAATAGATTCAGTCTGATGGTACTAATGGACTTGGGAAAGGACATCAGTTGATGCTTCTTGGTGTTTGGATTTCCATTCACTAGTGATTCTTTCCCTCCCCTGTCTCTATTGTCTGAGGCAGTGAACAAGTTGTTAATATAGCACAAAGTCTTTTAAATCCAACACTCCCTTCAACAGCTCTCTCGTGGTTTGGGCCGGACTGGCCACTGAAAAGAATGACAGATGCTCTCCTCCCACCTCTCTCTCCGAGGAAAGGAGGGAGGGAGAGAAAGAAACTTAGAAGTTTAGAAAAAACATAAACTACTTCAATGAAAATATTAATAAATTAATTAAATAATAAAAAAGAAAATAATGAAATATATGCAATATCTACAAAACCATATCAAGCTCCCGGGATGATGATCACGTCACCAACAGGCATGGGGAAAGTCCCTGACTGGACTCAGTGACGGACGGGAGCTGGATTCCAGAACTGCATTCAGGAATGCACAGATCGGGATCAAAGGCAGACGAACAGAGTCCTCCTCAGACGTTGGCCATTGAAGAAAGAGGGCTGACCCTTTGATCCCTCAGCTTTTATACTGAGCATGAGGCAGATGGGATGGAATGCCCCGTTGGTCAGTTTTGGGTCACCTGTCCTGTCCGCTCCTCCCCGCAGGTGGGACACCTCTACACTTTTTGGCTTCTGACCCTCTAACAGGGCAAATAACAGAGTGAGCTGCCCTGGGGGGTTAGAGCAATAAATATAAGGAAGAGCTTCTCTGCACACCATGCCTTAGCATAAATTACAGCTGATCAAGTCTTATCACTCTGAGAACGAACAGTGTCTCAGCAATATGCTGTTAGTTTCAGGGAGTTCAGTTAGTTAGAAGCAGCTTAGAGAAAAAGTAAAATTACTGAACAGAAAATCTGTTCTGTTTCACCTCAAACCAGGACAAGCCCCCTTCAGTGACAATAATATTCTGTGATTTTACAAACAGAGGCATGAAAGCAAAAGGTGCTAACCGGTTAGTAGAAAAATCACCCAACTGGTGCCATTCTGGACACATTCTCACATGATGCTTTGAAAATAATTATTCTTAACCCAACTGATTAAAATTTGCAGTGTCTTACAGTGTGACACAGGGAGCCAATAGCTGCTTTTGTTCTTTTCGGAGCTGGCAAAGGGTGTGCTATAGGAAACTGCAGTACACAGCTGTAGAAGAGGGACAGGATCATCTTGATATTAATGCCCTATCTTTGGCCTTTATTTCCAAAAAAGGTGAAAATCTCCCCTACCAGTGTGTTGTGGTGGAAAATTTCTCACCCTGAATTTAACCCTGGTAATGTAAGTCAGAATCACGACAATTAAGTGCTTAATCTTGCTGGTGCCCTCTCACATGCAGGGTTTATCCATTTTATCCCTGTATAGATTAAACCAAATATAGCAACCAATTATTTTCCCTTCTGCCTTGCATAGACCTTCTCTATTGTACGGATCTTTTATTTTCTCTTTCTTACTATTTGAAAAAAAACCCACCTATATTAGAATTCAATTACCTAATAAAGATCTATTATTCAATGTGTACGGATGCACTGCATAAAATCATTGAAATGAAATGAGAAAAAGAAACAAAGAAGAGTGAAAACATACAAAAAAGCCTGACAAACAGGAGCTCATTAGAAAAAAATCCAAACAAAGCATTATTCTAAGGCAGTTTTTTATTTTCTTGTTGTGTGCCGTGCTAAAAGTGAGATTCATATCACTTCAACTGAGCTGACTAAATATGGTGCTTAAATTAAGGTAGCTGTGATCACTCTCCTTCATATTATTGGAAACAAAGAGCCATCTCCAGAAGATTTCTCTGTCTCACAGACTTACCTTAGGAAGGAATAATTTATCTCAGGAACTTCTTGTATCTTTCCGTGAGGTATAGAGTGATCTTAGACAACTGGTTTACATCACACACCTGAAGTCCACATTTGAATGGCATTATGGATGTGGTCAGCTTGTCCTGCCAGTGTAGTCAACAAATCTCACCCTTAAATTACTACCTAACATAACTAAGTAACCAGGCAAGTGTTTTTTAGGATCACGATGTCTTTCGTAATGGTTTTGAAATTATTAGGTGTGGGTGAGACCACATGACTTTCTTCCTGAAAATATTTTACTTAGTGAAAAATGCATCTTTGCAGCCTCAATCTATTTTTCAGCTTAGACTGAAATTAGTGTGTGCTTTCAGCATGGGAAAGATATTTCAAAAAGTCCCAACATGTAAAAAAATATGTGTTAAAAACTAAATACTGTGGTTTTTTCTCATTTAAGGTTAATTTATTATAGAAAAATAACTAAAGGTTATGTGCAGTTGAAATTCCATGGGAAAACCTTAAATTTTGACAACTGAGGTTTTTCCCAAAGCAATTTTTTTTTTTTTAAATTTGAACACCAAACTCCGAAATCAATTATTCATGAAGTTTATTTATGAATAGACCTGGCTGATGAATGTTTTTCCGCATCAGAAATCGACTTTTCTTAAAAATGAAACTTTTCTTGAAAAGTTGGCAGTGTTAAAGACATTTTTTGTAATCCAGTAAAACCTTTTCACATTCTTCAACATTTTTTAGCACGGATTGTGTTTACACTAAACCAAAGTACTGTCAGTAGGTTTTTCATAAGTTGTGTTTATTTTTAAATGATACAACATAGGAAATATGACAGAAATTTTCAAGAAAATCAAAGATGAGTCTATCTCCTCTTTAAAAACAATAAAAAACCTCAGCATTTCTAAAATGGCACATGAAGCAAACTCATAAATTTCTAACATGCCTGAGTCCTTAGACAGGTTATTTCCTTTCTGTATTGAGTCATTCTTTTTTTTCTTGTGTCAGAGAACCTCAAATTTCAGCCAGCACCAGGAAGATGGTGGAGGTTACCGGCAATGTGCGCTCACAGCCCAGAAAGCCAACGGCACCCTGGGCTGCATCAAAAGCAGTGTGGGCAGCAGGTTGAGGGAGGTGATTCTGCCCCTCTACTCCACTCTGGTGAGACCCCACCTGGAGTACTGTGTCCAGCTCTGGAGCCCTCAACATAAGAAGGATGTGGACCTGTTGGAGCAAGTCCAGAGGAGGGACACGAATATGAGCAGAGGGATGGAGCATGTCTCCTATGACGACAGGCTGAAAGAGTTGGAGTTCAACCCGGAGAAGAGAAGGCTCCAGGGAGACCTTATAACAGCTTTCCAGTATCTGAAGGGGGCCTACAAGAAAGGGACTTTTTTACAAGGGCATGTGGTGATAGGATGAGGGGTAGTGGCTTCATACTAGAAGAGGGCAGATTTAGATTTGATATTAGGAAGGAATTCTTTACTCTGAGGGTGGTGAGACACTGGCCCAGGTTGCCCGGAGAAGCTGTGGCTGCCCCATCCCTAGAATTGTTCAAGGCCAGGTTGGATGGGGCTTTGAGCAACCTGGGCTGGTGGGAAGTGGCCCTGCCCACGGCAGGGAATTGAAACCAGACAATCTTTATGGTCCCTTCCAACCAAAACCATTCTATGATTCTATGATTTTTCCATGACTGTTTTTTTCATCTCTAAAAGCTTATCTGTACAAGCACTCTAAGCAGTCTCCATAGTCAGTGAAGAGAGACAAACATTTCCAGAGAGTAACCCATCCCACCGCTTGTAAACACATACTTTAAAATGGGAAGAATCACCATTTCCACGAGGTGACTTCCAGCTGGTGTCTGCAGAACAGACAGATACCCAGTTTAGTGTTTAACTTTCAGCTTTAGATGGCTTAATAGAAGTGAAACGGATACCAGTTCAGACAAGAAATAACATTGTTGGTGACCATAAACCAGGTGTCAGCTGCAGTACTTGGCTCATCCACAGCACTCTGAAAGACCTGAGCCCTGCTGCAGCTTGATCTACTCCCAGAGGCAAGAGGAATTAACACTGGGACAACACTAAACAGCTAATTGAAAGAGGCCCATGGGCTAACCCATGTAAGTCTGGCCATAACCTGGTTTAACTGGGGTTTGTAACATGAAATCACTGGGCTTCGGACATTCATCCTTCTTTTTTTTTCCCAGCCTACGGTAGGTTCTTCAATCCCTTTGTTTGTCCTGAGGACAGGCAGTGAAAATATGTCAAATTTTAAGACAATCAAAACAGTACTCAGAGACAGCTATTTAGGGTGGGGTAAGTCCTCCTTGGAAGTGCTTCTCTCTCTCTGTTTCCTGTAGACCCTAAGCTGCGGTTCATTCAGCAGCCTCTATTATTAGCTCATCTAAATCAGCATGCTACCGATATTAATTTATCACAGCTGAAACCAGGCCCTCTGACACTTTCTGATGGCTACTTTTAAAACTTGCTGAATTGCAGCCCTGAGCCCTACATTCATCTGCCAGGACTGCGAATGAGCATATTCAACAAAAATTATTCCTTGGTTCATGGAGACTAAATCAGGTTTTCAACTTCAGCTTCAGTTGAGTGTGTATTTCTTGACAAAATCAAACATACAGATAAATAAGGACTCCCTCCAGCCCCTCAAATTGAGATAAATACTGAATAGAAGAAGAGCATTCACTGGACTTTTTAATGATACATTTCACTTTGGAAAAGCAGAAAGCTGTTTCAGTATTTTCAAAATAGAATTGGAGAAATATTTCATTGAAAACATCCACCTACAAAAGAAAACCAAGTCTGAAACAAAAGATTAAAACCAAAATCAACTAACCAAAGTAGACTTGGGTTAAGTCATCACTTTAAATCCAACAAGAAATTTCTTTTTCACTTCAGCACAGCCTAGTACTTTTCCTCAGGCTTGTTATTTCAGCAGCAAACTGAAAAACATTCCTTTACCCAACTCTTGTTGCTACTAGAAAGATTGAGTTATGGCCAAAGAAGCATCAAAAGGGAATGTTTTCAGTGCTGAGCATCGGAGCTGGAGCTTGGCAGAGACGACAGACAACTCTGGCTGCTCTAATCAGCAAGAAATTTGCTCCATCCGCGTGCCAAGAATACACAAGCAGCTGAATATTCTGTTGTTTTTATTTACTTACTTTCCAGGTAGTTCAGGTATCTCTAACGATCCTGAAAAAAGAGGAGGAAAAAGACATTACATTATTTGTATTGCCACTAGCTAGAAAATGATGGATTCCCACAGCATGGCTGGAGGGGTTTTATGGGATTTGCTCTTATTTTTTTAATCTTTCTCTCCTTCATTAATATTTAAGTCTAAACTTAGGGAAGTGAAAATGAATACATAACAAACAACAACCCAAGTTACTCCTTGCAGGTCTAGTTTGAAATTCAGAGCACTAATAGCTGGTGAAAAATATCAGATGGTAAATACCTATTCTGTGGGATAAGTTTTTACTGCATCTTACCAAGAACGATGTAACATTTCTCAACGCAATGCCATACTGTCTCATTCACTAATTGCTATAAATTGGCACAGCTTCATACTGCTAATAGAGTACTGCCAGATTATGCAAATGGATAACCTGGATCACTGTTCAGTAGTTTATTTTGCAGAACCTCATAACTAAACACTGTTTCCCTCTTGAAGAGAAAAATAAATCTCTGTTGATGTAAACCGAAATTGGCTTTGCTTGCTTTGTGCCTGATTTCTGGAGAGATTACTGTAAAATTATTCCACCAGCTTCATGTATGCTAGGAACAGCAAAAAAAAAAAAAAAAGAAGAAGAGAGAAACTTTTTCATGTAATTAAAAAACCACCCAAAACCTCCAACCCTGCAATGCTTAATTAAACAGTTCTAGAGAGAAGTGGCTAGAGGCTGGATTTGGCATGGAAAATATATCGAAGAAACCTTTCTAAAGGACCAAGTGAAAATGTGTTTTGATTTGATTAAGTTATGAGTTCTCTGGGAAAAAAACCCAAAACCATCCTTCAAAGCAGTCAACTTGGTAAGTTCCTGCAGGACTATTAATGCCAGAAAAAAAAATTAAAATCTTTCTAACAGGAGCATAATTTGGCCTGAAAAAAGAAGGGCCAGTTTTGAATTTTACAAGAACCAGGTTCACGGGAAAGGGCTTACCCAGTGCTCTTGTATGCCCTAACCAACTCATCTTTTCAGTGGTTACTGTTTTGCTTTTAGAGTAGTCTATAGGGCTACTCTGAGGGCCAGGTGTTGCTCCAAGAGTGTGAAAAAGAAGTGGAGTCTGCAATCTATATTATTCTGTATGCACTTATCCATAGTTTTTGACTCCGATAGGTGTTTTGAGCCAAAGTAAACAATTTCCATAGTATTACCATTAATTTACAATACTGATATTTCCCTTAGCAACTCAGATCTTGAAATGAAGTGATTGCTTAAGAGTCTTGGTTTCCTACAAACAAATAAATAAACAAGTGGTTCTTCCCAGAAAGAAAGAATTAAAAACTGCTATTTAAAAAATAATCTATTTTTAAAACATTTAATGCAATGGGACTGATCCAGCTTATTAATGATTGAAAGAAATGAATGAACAAAAAAAAAGATAAATGTAAATCTTATGATACACTTGCTTATAATTAGAGGTCTGTGAGCCCCTATTTCAGCTTGATGAAAAGGTAGTGAAATGCGCTGAAAAGGCTGAAGCAAGTGGGACTTTTTATGCAAATAACTAGGGGAAAGCAAGACAAGTTCACAATCTGACCTTCTCTATTTTAAAGGTGATAACTCAGTCAAATCTAAAGCCAGCTTTCATTCTGAGACCACAAGTCTTTTCAGCAGGGACAATTTCCAGATGAGCTTCACCCTTTCAACCCCCAGCCATCTCCACTGCAGGGCTGTTCAATTAAACATTGCCGATTTAACTGGTAATACTGATCTAATAACTTATTTTTTCCCGGTCCCTTGGTTTAAAACTGTTTGAAATGCTCTGGGACAAACTTTTACATGTTACAGCTGTAGGAAAGCCTTTTAATGGGTAAAAAACTATCTCTTCAGAAAATACCTCCATAATGAAAAGCAATATTCCTCAGATGTGCATAAAGCCACTCTGTTGAAGCAAAATAGGGTAATTTCTCTTATACCCATTTCACAGTACAAAAAAAGTACCTACCGCATCCCTGCACGCAAATACCTACCTATAACTTTTGCAGTGTCTCCATAGGCTTTTCTTATGTGGTCAAGCCAGGCAACCTTCTCATTCAAAAGGCGGCCATGCAATATATTACCAATGATTTTTAAAGAGTGATTCAGAGTCTTCAGTCTGATCTAAAAGCCATGAATGTCTGCAGCAGATCTGTTGTCTTCACTGTGTTCTGGAGTAGGTCTTTAACCCACTGAAGCTGAGTCAGGGGAACAGAGTGAGGCAAAGGGGTTAGCTGTGGTCCCTACTCAGGCTAGCTGGAGGGGATGAAGAGAAAGATTTTTTCCAAGTTTGAAGTGTTTTAAACAAAACCTGCTTCCAAATGAAAATCCTCGTAATAGCAGTCCTAAGGCAAGCTGCCCACAATGGGCTTTGGCTTTGCGAAATATCAGATTGATTCGCTACATGAGCGGAGCAGGAATTCTGGTTCTGAAGGTTGATACGGCTTGAGGAGCAGGTGCCATTTGTGCCAACAGCATTTTAGGATTCCCTTTCTGTTCTGAGCATTAATCAAGAAAAGCTGCAATCCAAAACTAAGCTATGACATCTTATCAGGGTTGATTCTCTCTGCTTGTATATTCAGCCATCTCCATCACTTCCAGCTGCTCTTCCTGCCATGACATGTGATGAGAAAAAGGCTTGGAACAGCACAGAGCCATGGAGAGCAGGCAATGTAGGATGCCAAAGCAGCGATGAGGGTAATTTCTCATCTGCCCTGAGGGTCCAATGTCCCGGAGGAGTTATCTGTGTTAGCTTTGCTCTTTTTTTATTGATGCCACTTGAAGAATTAATACAGCAGCCTGGTGGAGGCTATTATTATTATGCCAGTGCTACTCAGATCTGCATTATCACCTCTCACGATGGAAATTCATCCCTGAGCAGTGATGCCATCTGGCTAGAGCAGCAAGCTGGGGCTTGGCTCATCGCAGGCAACTGCAAACACAGGAATGACCTACAGGCTGCCTGTGGTAGTTTGAACCATCTTCCCTCTTTCCAGGCTTAGAAGGAAGTAGCAGCAATATCCTCCTGCCCCATTTTGGTGCTAAAACCCTGAAGAAAGTGTGAAGTCTAAACCTGATGATAGTTTGCAACACTGATGCTCAGCTTGAACACTATATTCTTGAAATCACAGAGGGAGGAAACAGATGAACAATCCTAGGAACAATCTGCATGAAGCAACTTTCGCCAGAACAAGGGGAAACCCAGGAATGGGGTCCTGATTCACAGAGGCTGAGCTTGTGTGGTTCAGTAATTCAAGCAGGGGGGCACCACCATGTTCAGGCAATACAAAGCAGACCCCTCTTCCTCATTTGGTATCTAGGCCTCAAGAAGTGCCTCTAGGCCACACAAGAAATCTGAGGTAAAGAAAAGTCTTGGACAAGTCCGTGTCTTGTAGCTATTTAGAGACTGATCTATTTCCTCTCCTGGAAAAAAATAATAAATCAATGTGCTATAACAGAGTAACAATGTATTTTGAGGAGATTTACCTTTCTGCAATTGCTGTCAATTCTGCTTTGATGAGGGTATAAAAGTATGTTGTCTGGGTTTCCTTAAAACATAGAAAGAAAATGGTCCTCAGTGCAGAAGTTTCTCATGATCCAAGACTGAACCCAGTGTAGGCTTATGGGACTGGGAAGGAAGAGCTGCTTTGAAAGTATAGGAATTAATTATTATCTCACTGCATCACAATTACGTTTAAATGAAAGGCAGTTGGGCAGCTGAAGTGGAAGGGACAACTGGGACATCCCACAGTCCACGTTGTGATGCCCACCTTCACCCTGCAGAGCCTCCCACAGCCCTGGCCACTGATTCCAGCCCTGGCCACTGATTCCAGCCCTGGCCATTCACTGGTACCAGCTACTAATTTGAGCTGAAATGGCATCATTTTTTGTTAAAAAATGGCAATGCCCCTTGTTTAACTGTTTCTCAAGAGTTTGTCTACCTTCTGAAATCTTATATTAGGATGGTTATATATGACTAATTGGGTGAGTGTTTCTGAGATTTTAATTTTCTTCTCTTTTTCTCTCCCCTTTTCCTCCTGTATCGCTCCCTGGAGCTGCACCTGTAAAACTGGTGGCAAAGCAACCTTTTGGAACGTGCCTGGCACGCAGACGATGAGCTTCTCATTGATTTGGGATGGAGCAAGCCGGAGAACCGGGTACACCCTGGGGCACAGCGAGGATGTGTGAGAAAAGGAGAGCGAGCTGTCAGAAAACTGAGCACGGGACTCACAGGACAAGATACGTGTCGTCAGGACTGTGCGGCGTGCGAGAGGACTGAACCCACGGATACCCTCGTGGTCGCAAACAGAGATGCTTTTCTCCCAAAACGTGCTCCACTTTGTTCTGCCTGGCTACCCGACAGCTGGTTGAGCTGTCTTAAAACTTGAGAGCTTTGCAATTTCTCCCCACTCCTTTTCCCCTTCCCCCAGTCCCACCCTTCCTGCTCCTGCTCTCTTTATCTCTCTACCCTGAAAACATTAGCAGTGATAACTAAACTTTTTTAATTTTTTTTTTTTCTATACCTGAATAACCTCTTGTGTGCAGGATATTTTCTGCTTTAGGGCACAATCTGTTGCAGCACGGTTGTAACTGTTGCTAAGGCACCTATTGTCATTATATATGCCTCGGCAACAAGGCATTCTGTCGTGTTTCTCATCTGTGAAACCCGGTGATTTATTGATAATGTTAATCTTGTTTGAAAGTTATAGAGCTTGTAAGTCAAATGTGTTTAAAGGGAGAGATGGAGATTCCTACTCCCCAACTTTTTATTGTTTGCATGTCAGAATAATCAAGTTTTTCAGCCACCGTTAGAGGAGCTCAAGGTGTTTCTCAAGCATGAATGAAGCCTCAGCAACAGTACCAAAAGGAGGCTTTTTACATACTCATTAAATGCAACAGAGAAACTGAGTAGCAGAAATGACAACACATAACTTAACCTATCTCACATCAAGTAACCATAGAACTGAGCCTCGAGGGGATGCTGGGCAAGTTTTACATTATCTTTTCTACAATATATAGTAATTGATTTGTACGCCCATATCCTCTGTTGAAAACACAATTTTCTATTAAAAACAATTTGGATGGATACTTTTTTATTACCTTTCCTGTATGATACTCTTCTATGGCGAAAGATGGGCCCTGCCCTGAAGTGTTTTCCGTCTGATCAGCTCAGCCAGACAAAATAAGTTTTACAATCTCTATTTTACAAATGGGGAAACAGGATATGGAGACATTAAGGAGGCAGCTTCTGCAAGATCCCAGCAGACAGGGGATTCTCAGATATCATAAAGGAAACTGCAAATTCTGACCATTTATGGAGATACAGTTATTAGACAGATAAATAGGTAGATATAAAAACTTTCCATTTCTTCCTCTCCCACTCCTTATTACAGAACGATCTGGATTTTACTGTCATTGTGGTATTCAGCTCTCCTCCAGCATGGGAAGACACTGTTTAGCTCCATTGTTCAGATGGTGAATTCTGGCACAGAAAGGCTAAAGGTTCGTGCCAAAAAGGGATTTGAGCACCCAAATGCCTCTCTAATATCTTAAATTCAATATTATGGTGCTATTGGCATTTACATGAGCCCTGTTCAATTTTGTCCTTGCTCTAGAGATGCCTGAAGTCCCTTAAATATGTGTGTTGGCACAACATTCCCTAGGGTCTGATGCCACCAAGCGATTAGAAACCCTAATTATATCTAAACCCAGCGCCTTCCCAGTGTGTTCTCTTGCCTAGCTTACCTGAAAGGCTCCTTAGAGGCAATTAAGCTTTTATTTTTTATTTTTTTCCCTCCCAAAAGATGAAGTGTAATTTTCATCTTATCAGCAGTTTAGTGTATAATCACTTAGGATACAGATACAAGTCTCACTCCAAAAATAGGTTTTACTCGCTACTCATAATACAACTGCTTTCACAAGAAATTCTGGGGGCAGACAATAATGCCTTTTTCTTATCAGTTTCCACTCTCCTTGTGGCTTTCCCTTGGTGGCAAGGGCCCAGATGTCACCTAACTTTAGGCTCTCAACTGACGTGCTCAGTTTGACTCACTTTGTTTTAGTTTCCCAGAAGTTAACCATCCTTGCTAAACAGTCAGGCTGCCTTGGAGTCAATGAGGAAAAGACAGTCTCGCCCATCTGAGATCTGAATCACCTCTTCTGAAGGTGCTGGTGTCTCACCACGTAAAGAAAGGGAATTTTGCTGTCTGAGCTCCTGAAATTGAGTAATTCAGAGTTTTCATGTTGTAGGCAAGGCAGTTATATCAATAGGGCCAATCGCATCTTCTGCTTCCTTTATCTCCTGCCTCTGGCTAAATGCTTCCCTTGCATGGCGTGTGCCATGCTCCTGACCCCATCCTTTCCTTCCAAGAATCACGTCTAGAAGCTAAAGCTTAGAAAATTAACCCTAACAAAAATAAAAGAACGCCTCACAAAACTCCCAAACCTGACAGTAAGCATTGTATCCATGCTGAATGAGGGATCAGATAAATACCAGAAACGACAAAAATGCATGGCACCGCTATGTGGCTGATGGCAACAGGGGGCTGATGGCAGATCTCAGCAATGGTGAGGCCCCATCTCAAGTACTATGTTCAGTTTTGGGACCCTTGCTACAAGAAAGACATTGAGGTGCTGGAGCACGTCCAGAGAAGGGCAACGGAGCTGGTGAGGGGTCTGGAGCACAAGTCTTATGAGGAGCGGCTGAGGGAACTGGGGGTGTTCAGCCTGGAGAAGAGGAGGCTGAGGGGAGACCTTCTTGCTCTCTACAACTCCCTGAAAGGAGGTTGTAGCGAGGGGGATGTCGGTCTCTTCTCCCAAGTAACGAGCGATAGGACAAGAGGAAATGGCCTCAAGTTGCACCAGGGGAGGTTTAGGATGGATATTAGTGAAAATTTCTTCAACAAAAGGATTGTCAAGCATTGGAACAGGCTGCCCAGGGAAGTGGTGGAGTCGCCATCCCTGGAGGTATTTAAAAGATGTGTAGATGTGGTGCTTAGAGACATGGTTTAGAAGTGGACTTGTCAGTGCTAGGTTAACAGTTGGACTTGATGATCTTAAAGGTTTTTTCCAGTCTAAACAATTCTATGATTCTACGACCTTCCCCTTTACAGGGTTAGTCATTAGATATGTTCAGCTATGACATGAAACCCTTCGGTTAGGCAGGTGCATAAGGACAGTGAGGATGTACCTGAGACACAGACACAAAAATGTAGACCAAAATACTGGTGAGTTGACCAGTGTCAGAAATTATTCACCAGAGAAGGGAGTAAAACCCAGATCCAGCTGACTATGATGTCCTTACCCCAAAAAACTGTCTTATGACATTATGTGTACTTCTGTGCAGTCTTATTCATGGGCCATCTGCTTGGCATTTCTAGATCATTAAAGTGGTAAGTACTAAGAAAATATACAAAATGAGATAAGAAGTCACTGGCAAATCGAGGAACCAATGTCGGTTTGTCTCACACAGTTAACTCCAAGAACACTCTTCCTGCTCAGCTGACTTACTGTAGGTCTATGTAGATCTGTGATACCCTGTGCAGCTTCACTAATGCTATCTCATATAACTAAGAAAAGCAGACGAAGCACTGATTTAAAGATTTTATGCTTTAAAACTACTGAGGTATATATATCTGTCAAACCCGTTCCAACATTCCAAAAGCCACTGAAGCTCCTCTCCAGCCTTCTGGCTTTTGTCTTCATCAAGTGACGGGAGGCAACCGCCCGGCATGAATCAAACACTCATGAGTGCAAATTTCTCTCCCATCTGTTGCAAAACCAGTGCAAGCATGAACAACTGAGAGGTGAAACAATTTTTCAACCTCCTCAGCAATCTCATAAATTATCTGCAGCTAAATAACCTAGAAAGCAGAGCAGAATCTCCCAGCCTTAGGTAACAATTACACTACGTGAACTTTGAGAAACCTCTTGCTAGCACTCAAAATTAGGAGCTTAATACACAAATGAATAGTGAAGGCATGGCGACAGCAGTGTTTAGAAAATGCTTTTGCAACCCACCCGGGTGCTGTGCTGATTTGTTTCTGAACTGGGAAGCGGAGTAATTGGTTTCACTGGAGAAAAAGAAGTGTAGACTGGTATTGCCTGTCTGAAACACTGAAGAGCATGCATCGGTTTGCTTGCCCATGAAAGGCAAGAGAATGCTCAGGTCACTTGCTTAGTGTCGGGTGCTTCATTTAGACACCAATGCAAGAGTACAGCTGTCTGACTTCTGAGCTCTTCTCGAAGTCAGAGTGAGTTTAGTTCTTAGTGCCACTGAAAATACAAGGAGTCCCTGACAGTATGTTTTCGAAAGTTTTTTCCCCCTAATTCAAAATGCATCAATCTTTTATTAGGCCAAAAACTTTTGATCTAATGATTCACCCATGTTGTTTAAGTTTTCTTTTGTTTCCTAGTTGTCTGTTTTTCCTCTCCCTCCTAAACATTCTTTCTTCTGATGGCCCTCAAGTATTATCTACAGTTATTTCATTTGTGTTTCCACCTAACTCAGCCATTCATCAATGTTTTGTGTTTATGAGCCTTCCACCAACACTTTTGCACAGCTCAGAGCCAGAAAATCTCGAAAAGATGGGAAAAGAGAGCTTACAAGCAGGAGATGATGGTGATTTCCCAAGAATTCCATAGCTCCGTTGCAGAACAGTGCTGGGCTGAGCATCCTGTGACCCAACGAGGCCGAGCTTTTGATAGTTCTTTTTTGATCAGCTTCTCCCATAGGGGAGGAATATGTGAGTTGGCAGCCTTTGTGCCACCCTGAGCCCAGGAATGGTCAGCTGCCGGAGATGCAGTCAAATTGTACATGAGCAACGGGTTGGCCTTCACTTGGTTCACAGGCCCAGTTGATGCATTTAGCTCACGGCTCCCAGGACGCTGTAGGAAGACAACTATGACTATGTCCATTTTACATAGAAGAAAAATACAACAGAGGAAGTCATCAATAAGATTTTCGAAATGAACCACAACCTCTTTGTATAGCCGTAGTCCCATGTTGCTATTTCTTTCCCTTTTCTCTAAGGGCTCATCTTCCCATGGAGGCAGCTGAGGCAACGTCCAGCCCACGTGCACTCAATTGTAGACAGTGTTGCTGATAAACTCAGGAGGCTCTGACTCCCCACAACCATAACCACATCCACCAAGAAATAATTTTATTCAAGAAAATCACACCTTTCTCTTTAAAAATGTCCCTGTCTTCTGCATTATTCCATAATTACATGATCCCCAAATAACTGCTTTTCCTCCAGTGCCTAATAACCCCTTCTATTCTCATTTTTCTTGGCATTTCTATTTTTTTTCCCAGGAGCGTGGCCCTCAAGCAGGTATCTCAGGTGTGTTCTCATGAGTATTTAATAGCAGCATACTAATCTCCTCTGGTTCTTTCATTTAACGCCTCCCAAAATCACATTGGTCTATATTATTTATTTATTTTCTGCTATAGCACATCGCAAGCATGTGACCGCTTTGCTGCTCACTCTTATCCCAAATTTCTTTCAGCATTTACTTTTTCCCAAGCCTCTGCCTCTGCCTGCTGGCAAATAGCTCTGTTCCTGATTATTATTACACCCAGGTGAAGCAAAGGGTAATTTGGCCCTTGTTTCTTAAAAATACATCTCTTTTGGTAACCATAGCAAATTGTTTTGGATTTTTATCTATGAATTATTCATGACATTCAATTTAGCATGATTATTAATTCTAACCTCTGCAGTGTATGAATAAGCAATCTCATTGCTTAATATTAGTGCCTGACCATTCTTCTCTACAACTAATGACCTGTCATAGATATCGGGGTCTAGCAGTCATCAGGAAGCTGGGAAGTACTTAATTACTATTAATTTAATAAAATAATGATTGAGCTAATAGTGAAAAGCTGTCAGTGCTTTACCCCCAATTAATAGGAAAATAAATTAGTAATAAATCTGGAGTGACACATCAGCAATCAAAATAGTTTTTGATACAAGGGCAATTTTGAGTCTGCATTTCCCTGTGCCCGAGTCTTGCACTGTCACATGTCATCTTCGGAAAAAGCACAGCTCTGCCGTCCCCCCTTTTGTACAGTTTGCTGGGAGAATTCTCTCACACATTTCTTATTATTTTTAACTTTTCTGTGTGGAATATCTGACTGAAAGGCAGTTTGTCCTCTTGCCCAAATCTCAGTCTGAAGGACACAGATGTATTGAGAAACATTAATTTGGCCCTCAAGAGTTTTTTAAACCATGTCCAGCAATTAATTCTTCCACGTTGTCTGCTCTAACCTTTAAATCAGTTCAAGCTGATATCTCAATTTTATCAGATGGATATCGGTAAGTTCACTGAGAAGTCTCACAAGCATCTGGATAAGAACAACTGAGCGAGTGATTACTGCACGATGCAGGTGTGCACTGGGAGAACAGGAGATCCACCATCTGGCTTTGCTGCTGAAGCCAACGTATTATCCAACTACTGCCTTTGGGTTCATTGTAACCTGCAAATCTTCCAACTAATTCAAAGCTCAGTACCCAGGAATGAAACTGGTTGCAGGAAATGGCACAATTCAGAAATGAGACAATTCTGGTAATCAGGGAATGCTTTTAATGACAGTGACTTCAACTTGATTGTTTCCAGGTTTTAGAAATTTTCTTTTTATTGTCATGAGTTCATGTAACACTCATAATGTTCACAGTCTTTCACGATAAAGACGAAAAAAATATTCATTATCCAAGGGAAATCTTTCAACAGCAGTAATATTAACACTGGATGAAGCCACCACCAATGTCAGGCTTTATCGCTGCAGATAAATAAGCTACAGTGGTACCCTTATCCTGAAAAACTGGCACACTGAGAAAGGGGGGACAAAGTCACAAAGAAGGGGAAACTGGCAACCAACTGCTAAAGATCCCAGAACTCCTGTTTTCCCAGCCCAGCACTGACCTCAAACATCTTGCCAATGTTTGAGTGAAATTCAGACTGGACTTCCAGGGCCTTCGGTAGCAGTTTGCAAGGCTAAGAAATGATTCATCCCTATAAAAGTGCAGAAGAGTAAGAGAAGTGACAAGTGAAGAAGATGAATTTTCAGCAACACACTGATATTATAGGTCTATACTCACATATATATATTTATATATATGTACACATATCTTTCATGTAGTATAACACTGAGTGTAGGTTAGTGTTTGTGTCCTCGTCTTCTTCTGATTTTTAACCACGTAGCCATAAATTATGTGTATCATGTAAATATATATGCGTATATAAAATAAACTGCATAAATACAGATGAACTGCTGCAGTTGTCATATCATCGTTAGACAGTTTAGGCTTTGAAGTCATTCTTTATTACTTGGTTACTGTGATTTTCTGACTTTGATTGCTATAATAACATCAAAACACAGTGCGGCTTTTAAATATATTCACTTCAACCTTTGTTCTTAAAAGAGACCAGTTATTTATTTCTGTCTTTTGAAGAATCTCATAACCCAAGTAAGGAGATAAGTGTCAGGGATGCTATGAAATGACTAAGGATTCATGTCTATGCAGCTTTCTACATAATTAACATGTGTGTGATTTTTTCATATATATACATTTTTATACATGTTTGTGTCTGCGTTGGAGAAAAAGGAACATCAAGGAAACATGTTTCTGTGTGTGTATGTAATAAATATATACACAAAAAATATGGCTGCTGAGGTAACACTTAAAAATCTGCAAATCTTGCCAGAGTAAAAAGGACACGAAAACACCAACTATTACATGTCGTATTCTTTTTGGATTTTATAGTAAATTTAGACATTTTTACTCATGTAAATATTTGCATCGGATGAAATTTGCTCATTCAGTCATGAAAACTCTACTAATGGGGGAATTGAAGAGATTAATTTTTATCTAAATGGACTGCGTAGGGTTGAAACATCCAAATACCTCTTCTTTGCATTACCATAAAACAATTTTTTTAAGCAGTATCCCAACTTCCCGATTTCTTACGTTAATATTATGATTCTTATAATATCTTGGGGTTTGTGTGGTTTATAAAAATGTGAGTTTTATAGAATCCCACTCTCCATTTGCCCGCCTATCCACAAGCCTCTCCCACTTGCACCCCTCTCTGTGCCCAACAGTTTGCAAATTCATTAGATGATTTGGACCAAAATGGCAGAAACAGATCCTTCTCACAGATTTAAGGTCACTACAGATGTCATGAAAACTTGTAGCTGGCTGAAGGGAACACAGACAAATTAACGCCCTAATTACAGAGAAAGTTTCACTGTCAGTTCAGCAGCTATCTATTCTGCTTAACCTCTTTGCTGGCTAACCAGTGCATTTTTAGCTGGAACTGGAAAATATCATTGTATGTGCTGCCTTTTGCCTAGCCCAGTAATTGCCAGCCAGGGGAGGATGGTGAGGGTTTTGTGGGGAGGGAGCACTGAAGAAATGGAGGGGAAAAGGAGTCTAAAGAGAATAGGATTTTTTTACAGTGTGTATTTTTTTACAGTTTACAGTGTGCTGGGGTATAGATTAGAAATACATACAAATACAGTTTTTCTTGCTCCTATGTCAAAAGAGCAACTAGAGCTGTACTCTGCAACTACCTGAAAGAAGGGTGTAGCGAGGTGGGGGTTGGTCTCTTCTCCTAAGTAACAAGTGACAGGACAAGAAGAAACAGCCTCAAGTTGCACCAGGGGAGGTTTGGGTTGGATATCAGGAAAAAATTCACTGAAAGAGTTATCAAGCATTGGAACAGGCTGCCCAGGGAAATGGTAGAGTCCCCATCCCTGAAGGTATTTAAAAGATGTGTAGATGTGGTGCTGAGGGACATGGTTTCGTGGTGGACTTGGCAGTGTGAGGTTAATGGTTTGACTTGGTGATCTTAAAGGCCTCTTCCAACCGTAACAATTCTATGATTCTATGATTCTATGTTAGAGCTGTCTGCTGGAAGTATGCTATTTTCTTGAACCATTTTTCATTGAAAAAACTTTTTGATTACATTGATACAGATATGACCTGATAACACCTAAAGGCTCCAAACTTCCTTCCTCCCCAAATACAGAGCGTCAAGAATATACCTTTTTATATGAGTTAGGAAAACATTAGAAATGTTTCTCCGGTGGTTCTGGTTCACAATACTGTACATCCTTAGGAGACCCACACAAAATAAGTGCCTCTTTTGTTTCACTGGCTGAGTTCGTCTCCTTTTCTGAATTTCCTCAGAGAATGACTTCTCTCCTCCCCATTATGAGGCCCTAACACCAGACTAAGTTCATTTCAAGCCCTGTAGATTGATAACGATGTAACTGGGATTGAAATCTAGATGAGAGAGATGGCATAAGGAATGGAAAAATCTCCCAGGAGAAAGTATTTAAAATAGTATCTTTGGACTGGTGAAAAAAACATTTTTAGTACAATCTTATTTGCAAAAGGACTCAAAAAAATTATGACAGATAGAAAATAAATTATAAAATTTCCATTATTTAACTTGCAGTTGAAAGTGAATAAAAATGTTGTGTTTAAAATCACCACAATCTGTCAATATCAGTGCCTCAGAGTGTAGTTTTGCACACAGCTCAACAGAAGGCGTAGTTTTTCCTCAAATCTCATAGGCAATGAGCCCTTTTTTCTTTCCGGCTGGCATAGTAGTCATGTAACATAGGCTAACCATATCTTACAGCATCAAAAGAAAAATGTTTGTGTGGCTAAAATACTTGCTTTTCACTCAAAATGTCAAAATGTTGCTATAGCTTTAGACTTCCATAATTGAGAAAAAAATAAGGGAAGAATTGCTGGTTCTTTTGAAACAAATAGCGAAACTCTTATTGATATTAACAACAGGATTCCATATCTATATAATCCATGCTTCTGTATTCCCTATTTACAAAAGAAGATAATACTACTTCTTTGTCCTATATAATTTTTCAAGGGAGAAAACACAAATTATGTAGGAGGTGCTCATTTGACATAGGGATCGGGATATATCAATACAGTTAATGATTATAACACATCTAAGCAACTTCCTTTTCATCTTCCAGAGGTCTCAATGATTGTGTCAAATAGTGGTTTAACCTCAGGGTCCAAAATTTGTGAGCGGCAGATTTTAAATATGAAATCAATTTAACAAATGTCACAATAACGTGTCTTAAATGGATGTAATTTATAATAATTTTAAAGGACTGCATTTTGATATTTCAGTTGTGGGTTTTTTTTTTTTTTTTTATTTATCCCCTGGAATATGGAGTTTTTTTCATTATTATGCAAACATTAGAAATAGTTTTACTAATTATTTGACTAAGCATCCCAAGAAAGTATAAGGATGGAACTCATATTCCCAGTGATGATAATTGTGCTCATATTGGGATCCAAGATGAATACTAATTTGACAACTTTTTCTAAATTCCATCCTTGTCTATAATAACCACCTTAGCTTAGGTCAGTGGTCTTGAAGCAATAGGCAGAAGTCCTAACTGATTTCAACATTTTTTATCTTCGTCAGAATTATGCATAAAATCTATATCTGTCCTGTGAGACCATCTCGAATAAATTGCATTAATTCTTGTATTTGCTGAAACTGTCTTTCTCTTGCTAAGCCACGTGCATCCAATTATGTGAAATGGGAAATGCTTTAAAATATCACATTCTGGCATGAAGTGTTTGAAAATCTTTTGGGATGTTAGTTTGTCTTTAATAACAAGTCCCAAATTGTGCCTAGTGGGCCTCTTCTCTGAAAACAAAGATTCCAAACTGCTATTAAAAAAAAAGCAAAACAAAATCCAAAATTATCTCATGGCTACTATCTGTCAAATGAAGAATAATTCTGTAACTGGGAAGAAAGGATGAAGGGTAAGAAAGCAAATTAATTCAAAAGGAAAAGCTATTTTTATTTATTTCAAGAACTATAAGGGAAAAAGCTGTCTTATTTTCAGCTCCTTCTTTCCCCACCTTTACAATTAATAGTTTCTCAGCATTTGCATTTGCTTTAAAAAAAAAAAATATTAGAGCTATGATAATTTTCCAGAAAAAAAAAGAAACAGAAAAAAAGCTTTTAAGAATTTCTGCTAGGCATATAAAATGCCTCTTTGTTCTTCATTGTGCTACATTTTGCCTCTGTCAGACACACCATGGAGAATGTCAGTGGGCATTGGTGGGTTGTTTGGTGAGTACATTTTATTTTCAAAAATTATTTTCTTCCGAAAGAACCAAACAGCACTTGAAGCATCTTGTTTTATTTTGTGTCAGACAGGCATTTGCTTCTGGGTGTATGAAAAGTGCAAATTAGCAACCAAACATCAGAAGAGAGAATGAGGGAGGTCCCCATTGGGTAGAGATGTGGGGATTTTTTTCTTTTTCTTTTTCTTTTTTTTTTTTNNTTTTTTTTTTTTTTTTTTTTTTACCCTGGCATCTGAAAATGCAGACATATCCATGGGGGAAACGGGAGAGGAAAAAATTACTGCAAATAACATTCACAGAACTGGTCCAATCCTGCTCCTAATGGAAGTTACGCTGCCTTCCCTTGGAAACCACAGAGGTGTTACCTTTCTCTCCAAAGACAGATAGGTGTGAAGCTAAGAATATTGCACTGGAAGACATATCCTGGATTTTCAAGCTTCTTCCCCAGTTATTGTGGAACCATGTTATGATCCCAAAAATACATGTACCAAGTTCCATTTGAAAAATAATTAGGCTTTGGGGGTGTTTTTCTGCTCCCAGTACTTGTACTGCAGGGCTGTTCCAAACCCTTCCTCCTCTGATGTTTTATTAGCCTCAAATTTCCATGATAAATATACTTACGGGCATTTTACACCCGATTGTTCCTGGGCCAAAACTGTTCTTTGATGTCAATAGTCGTTCTCTTTTTCAGGCGTGCACGTCCTATTGTATTTATAGACAAGTGGGAAAAACACACAGAGTAGATCATGTGGGGCACAGTGGGACCTTAAATGCGTTCTCTAGCTGCGCTCCTGCTTTATCCAAAAGTCAAAGCCAAACACATGAGGATTCTAGATTCCATTGCAATTTCTTGAGTCCAATGATCACTCGAGCCTCTGGACTTCATACACAGCACCTCTAGACCAAAGTGAGAAGACAAATCTACCCAGCTCAGAACAAGTATGATGGTGTTACCTTTAAGATCCTTGAGATTTTGCTTGTGTTTCCAACATTTCAAAGGCTTAATATCAATAATACAAGTAGATAAATAAATAATATGAGTAGATCCACTTTTTAACTTTAGGCATTTGCAACGTGAATGTCCTCTTTCAGGCTAACTCAAAGCCACTTTGCAGCCACTGGTACAGGACATGATTGCCTCACCTGCATAAGAACTCTACTCTTGCATGAAATGAATCACAATCAAGGAGTGGTTTTTTGAACTCTTTTTCTGTAAAAGAAATCTCTATCGGTACCTTAAACGTAGGTGCCTATGCTACCCTTGACAGTGGTCAGATGAAGCCACCCACCGTCTCATATAAACATTGATTCTGTAACTATCGTTATCTTTTAGTTTTGGCCTTCCACAATCTTTTCCTGTTCTTTCAGTTTCCAGATTCTATCCTCATGTCATCATCTTCCTTTCTGCATCTGTTTTTTCTTCCCTCCTTTTTATTTCTGTCCTGCCTTGCTCCACCCTGACTGTCTTCATTTTCATGTCCATCAAGTCAATCTCTCTCTATTCACACAATGCACAAAAAAGCAAAGAGATAATATTGTTTACTGCGAGCCTTATCACCTTCATTGTTGCATGCTCACTTACATTCTTTTTGTTTTACAACTTTTGTTTTACAGTTTTTGATCTGAAATTCATTGGTGACACCAGAGTGTTGACTTCAGCTGGCTTCAGGTCAAAACCAGCAGCAAGGCCAGTATTAAAACCTCTATGCAAAAGAAGCTCTTCAGCTCGCTTACCTGACTACTGTGTGTTGGAAAATTGTCAAAAAGGTTAATTGTGAAATAGAGAATCATAGAATGGTTTGGGTTGGAAGGGACCTTAAGGATCATCTAGTTCCAACCCCCCTGCCATGGGCAGGGACACCTCCCACTAGACCAATACTTAGAGAAGTAGATGGGAGAGTCTTTGAATGGTGTATGGTCCGCAGCTCACTTAAGTCAGCAGAAGTCTTTCCATCACCTTATAACTTTTGAATATGCCCAAGGTGTTGGAGCTGGAACTTGATCAACAGCATCGCTGGCTTTCTAACTCATTGGTTTTATGACTTGAACCTTGGTGTTGACTAACTCCTTCAAAGAGCTCAGTACTGAGTTCTTTTGAAAAACTAACTTGAATCATTAAACAACTAAGAAATGAAAATCAAATGATTAGTTCCAATCTTCAAACAGAAAATACACAAACTACTATTAATTACCTGGACAACCAGGCTAGGCTTGCCTCTTTACAAGTCATTACTCCTTGATTAAAGAAAGTTGACCCCCTTATGTTTGATGAAAGAGATTGTTCACCAAAGATAGTGAGCCATTAATACCCATATCCTTAAGACAGTCTAAATTAATGTTTAAAAGATGACTTGTACAATTTAACATTCCCCCTAATTGTATCACTATTCACCTTTATATTCAATACTGCAGATATCTAACTGTCTTAGGTATGTCTGAGGTACATGAAGAACAGCAGGTAAGGAAACTAAGAAACTGATCACTCTTGGAAGCTGCTGTAACTAGGTGGAAAGGCCATCCCGGCAATTCAGACGTTATCCCTGGATCTAGGAAATAAGGAGGGCGGTCTCTGTGTTGCCAGAGACTTGTTGTGTGACATTGGGAAAATCAGTTTGGTCCAGACTGGACTCTCTGACTCTTCCTAAATATCAAATAAAGTAGATTTTATGCCACTGGGCCTCAGAAAAGGATTCAGAGTGCATGTTCTTGGGCTCTCAGTCCCAGGAACACTTAAAATCAACTAGTGAGTCTATGTTGGGGCAAGTGTTTAAATATCAGAGAACAACAAGGGAGGCATTTCTTCTTAAGGGATAGAGGAACCAGGAGTCAGAGTGACAGCAAGACTGGCAGAGACAGTGGCCTCACCAACAAAAGTGGCAGTCACACAGCACTTGAGTAAGGTGGGCAGAGCAGGCGTGGTGGTGATAACCAGGTTCAGTCAAATAACCAGTCAAGGCCATGGTGACAAAGGATGTCCAAGATCAAGACAGGAAGCCAAACCTATGGGTCAGGTCAGTATCTGGAGCAATAGAGTATATAGTCAGGCATGGCTTGAGGGAGGTAGTCACCTGTTTTGTCAATATAGCTTCCCATAACCAAACTGGATGTTTTGAGCAGATAGTCTACATATGTCCCTCAGATCCTCAATTCAAAACAGGAATTGGCAATATTTAAAGAGTATCTAGAGCACCTTACCTTAGACACATGTTTTGAGGAAAACTAAAAAAAAAAAATTGTGAGGTGTCCGCCAGGTACTATGGCAGATTAGCGAAGGCAGACATAGGACTAGCGAATTCATCAAATCTCATTTGCTGCTAATTAATTCAAGCACATCATATAAAGTCACCAAACCTAATCTTATAATGGATTTAGTATTACACCTGCTCCTTTCTTCCAGTACTTCTGGAAAATTATATTTTGTGTTCTATTAGGGGCATCATATCTTATTACCATTCAAGAAAAGGTACAGTCACAAAAGTCATTCTGAACCTTTCTGTTTCCAGGGTAAATATACAGAGCTGGGGCACAGAAGCAAAAAGCATTTCTGTGCTAAAGTTGATATGAGTGAGAAAAGTCCGGGGTTCTTCCTGCAAGAAGAGTTTTAAATCAATGGAGACAAGAACGTTTAGCGTGCTGGAAGAATTTTCACAGCAAGAAATAATGGATGTATAAGATAGGGTACAAAGTTATGAAATCTCCCAATGTAAAAAAGATGACTATTAAAGGGAAAAATGCATTATTTTTCTCCAGAACTTGGGATCAGAGGGCATCACACAAAATATTTTTTAATAGATTGAACACTTGCATAAATAAATATGCCATGAAACAGATAAAGAACACATTTATAATTATGGCAGTAAATATTTTACTTAGAAATAGAAGCCTGGGAAGGACATAAAGCAAAGGACAGGCTACAAGGCATAATACCACCACAGTTAATGAGATTAGGAGACAAATTATTTTGGGGAAAAATATTCTGATCTTGCACCTTGCAACAGCCACCTTTGTAGCACAAATTTCATACGGCTTCATTTGGCTGTGCTCAGAGACAGGCAGATGTACACTTGGGTTGCACCATTAAGGAAGATCCTAATAGAAGAAATTGTGCATTGTGTTGGTCAAAACTGAAATTTAAGATGCACACCGAGGATACTAATATCATCAGACAACTTCTCATAAATGTCAAAGAGATCAGAAGAAAAGAAGGCATTTGAATGTTTTCCAAATCTAATTCTCTCGAGGATGGGGAAGGAGTAGCTGTTAGTCCTTCCTACCTCCACACACACTTCAGAGAAAAAAGGGTGATCTAATATGAAGCAGAAATGTTTCATCCTCTCCAACTGGAAAATAGACATGAATGAACATTTCCCCCTGTTAAGTAGCATCAAAGACATTGGCTACCAGGAGAAGGCAGGGCTTTGAGGAGCTGCTTTTCCATAGAGTGACAGGAACTGCTGACCTCATTAAGCTCTGCCCTCATAAACAAGGAACTTCTGAGAGGTTAAGGAGATGGAGCAATAAGCACAGGTCAGTGTAACAGGAGGAAAAAAAGTAGGAGCTGTATATTAGGCAGCAAAATCTTTTATAATGAGGGCACAGCTACAGCTTAACATCTGAAGGGAATATATCTCCACGGAGAACTCCTATTCTCTGCATTCCCTTTTTCATTATCATTTTATCCATTAGTGTAATTTCTCCGTTATAGAAAATGAATGTCAGAAACCAGAATGCTTTGCTTTATTTGTACCCAAGCCAGTGCCAATCAATACCAGAAGTATTCCCAGTGCCCTGTCAATGCACTTCAACCCTACCTTGTTGAGAGTCCTTCTTAATTGACTCCAGTGAAGCAAATCCAATTTCCACATTCTCAGTCCTTGTACACATATGCTAAGACAGCTAAATTTAAACTATTTCTGCTCAGTTTTGTGGTGCCTACTCTGACACACACGACAGAATGAGATCACCTGAATTTGCTTTATATCTTATTTTTAAGACCATTTAATTGGAATGATTTTCTGCCATTGTTTCTGGGTGATATTAAAGTGATATCCTAGAGGAAAAAAACAAATACATTATTCTACCCCATCATCGACTCTCTCTGAAACCACCTTCTTTACTTTTACTGCCGGATCTGATTTATATCTGAGACATAAGTGTCAATAACTTGTTTTTGATGGGCAAAATACTGCCAGAAAAAATGGATATAGTTGAACATTAGGCTATAAAGTAGGGTATGAAGTATAATTTAGATGGGCTTCATGACACTTGTCCCTCATATGACACACATTCTTTTCATTTCCAATTTCATTGGAACAAGGAGAAAAAACTGTTTCCAATCTGTCCCACCTCATAAAAATAGACCTGTGTTTAATTCTTCAGGACCTAAAATTATCCTTTAGATATTGTCAACCAATCATCCAAGGAAAACGTTCATGGACAAAGTAATAGAGAAATCTTCTAGGTACAGAGATAGCTAAAATATTGCTGTAGCTTCAGTTTTAATGACAGCACTCAAAGTATTAGGGGAAAGCTAAATGCACTGATAATAGTGGGATCATCTGGCATATGCTTTTATTTTTTAGTAAATGGTGTAGTTTGGTCCATGTATTGCTGCAATTTATACATATAAATGATTTCACAAAAAGAAATAGTTAATAATATTCCTTCTTTATATCCAGTGGAGAAACTGCATGCTCTGAAAGACAGCATCCAAGTACTACTTGGCTATACACGATTATAAAATTAAAAGAATAACCTTTTCTATGCATGGATGCCTTGGTTTGTGCTCGTGCTTGTCTGGTGAGCAGCAGCAGCAAAGCCTTGATGTACCTTGGCTTAGGTATTGCTATTTCTGCACCGGGGACAGAAAATCAGAACAAAGACAGCAGCAGTCCAAGCACCAGCTGTAGTTCAGGTCATCTTCTAGGGGATTTCTGGACATTTTCTTAGGCAGGCTGCCAGTTATATTTCAGTAGAGTTGCTGGCTTGATGAGACTAAGAATTTTGGGGCTAAAGGCTGACAGTCCTCACCACATTGGGGAGCACTTGAGCCAGAATCTCCAGTGTTTCTGCTAGGTTTGCTTCCTGAATATCAGGGTCATATCATGGTGGTCAAGCAGGTATAGAAACCGTAGAACCACACAAAGGATCTCCTTCATGGATGCTCAGCTACTTACAAAAATAGTTGCACTGATTTCAAAGAAAACTACATTGCAAGCAAGCATTCAAAACAGATAAAAAACCAAGTCAGGTAGATGTTTTTTCTCCATGCAAATAAAGTTGAAAAATGATTTGATTCAGGCACAATTCACTGGTTCTCTTCTCAGGACTGAAACCCATTAATGGTCTATACAGTCAGTTTTGGTGTTGCAGTCCTCTCAGATGTTTTAATTCTGGTCCCAGTACAACTACTGAT
This sequence comes from Anarhynchus alexandrinus, assembly GCA_008711295.1. NCBI lineage: Eukaryota > Metazoa > Chordata > Aves > Charadriiformes > Charadriidae > Anarhynchus > Anarhynchus alexandrinus. The sequence continues at coordinate 214,779 of VUYV01000576.1, read as the reverse complement.
GGTGACATTAACTTGAACAGGAGATGAGCTAGATCACCTTGCAGCGTTTCTGGAAGTCTCACAAATTGCATTTAATGCAACACAGGCTACAGCCATACTCAGTGGTACCTATTTTCAGTGTCTGCACCTGATGCTAAGGAAGGACAATTGTTATTAATTTCGACAACCCATACCTACTGCATAAGCTCTTTCAGGAAACCAATTCATTATCTGTTAGCAGGCCACATTAAATCTGATTATAAAGGCAGATGACAGAACTGCAGATGAAGGAATCTGTTTTTTCTGCAATTTCTTTTCAGCACTTTAAATTTCAAACCCTACTGTGACATTTTCAAAACTAGTAACATGTAGATTCTCAGTCAGTTCTGATTTTCAGGCTCTGTTTTTGTAATAGACTGCATAATTCTTTCCTTACCTCATCTGTTATGATGTTAAATTTGGCATTGGTCCTTATTTCAGCTATGAAGTAGATGCTTAATGAGAGTAGAAACACCTAAACGTGGAAGACTTCCGAATAATTCTGTTATTAACTTAAACTATGCTGGAAATACTCAGCAGCTCTACAGTGGTGAAAAAAAAAGTTGTGTAAATCTGTGTAGATTCACTAACGACAGAGAAGCCATTCCATAGAAGCTGAGAATATGATCCCTTGAGTCAATTGTATGCCTGATAAAGCTCTACGGGAATGAATGGAGGCACACCAGAGATTAATTTAAACACATTTCCACAGCTAAATGGAAAAAACCCTATGTATTGCCTGCTATAACAGAGCTGAAAGACACTATTCATTTGAGTATTGGCTTGCAGGGTAAAGAAAAGGCTGCTGATTTGACCCTGAAGGATTTCGACCCAAGATTTTTTTCTGATTTGCAAACCCTGCAGCATCATAGGATATAAATCAGCACAAGAAACTGATCTTTTATCTTTTTCATTTTTCAGAATGAAATTAAAACTGTAGGATAAAATGTAAAGAAATCTAGGTATTTTCAAAGATAGGTCATTCTGTGATTCTGTGATTAAACAAGATTATCCATCCTCTAAAGATGATTTTTTCTCCCCTTATTGACTGTCAAAGCAGTTCACAAAATTGCCTTTGTGTAACTTCAGTGAAATAAAGACTTCATGTCTTCATCATCAGGAGATAAGAAATTCCACAGCTCTTGGTCTGCTGAAGACAGTGGTGTCATAGAATCATCGAATGGTTTGGGTTGGAAGACACCTTTAAAGATCATCTAGTCAAACCCACCTACAAAGAGCAGGGACATCTTCAACTAGATCAGGTTGCTCAGAGCCCCATCCAACCCGACCTTGAATACTTCAAAGGGTGGCCCTTCTACAGCTTCTCTGGGCAACCTGTGCTAGTGTCTCACCATTCTCATTGTAAAAAATTTCTTTCTTATTTGTAGTCTGAATCTACCCTCTTTTAGATTAAAGCCATTACCCCTTGTCCTATCGCAACAGGCCCTGCAAAAAAGTTTGTCCTCATCTTTCCTCTAGGCCCCCTTTAACTACTGAAGGGCCGCAATAAGATCTCCTCGGAGCCTTCTCTTCTCCAGACTAAACAACCCAAACTCTCTCAGCCTGTCCTTATAGGAGAGGTGTTCCAGCTCTCTGATAATTTTTGTGGCCAGTCCAACAGGTCCATGTCCTTCTTTGTCCCCTTCTGTTGGGGGCCCCAGAGCTGGAAGCAGTACTGCAAGTGGTGTCTCACGAGAGTGGAGCAGAGGGGCAGAATCCCCTCCCTCGCCCTGCTGGCCATACTTCATTGGATGCAGCCCAGGATGCAGTTGGCTTTCTGGGCTGTGAGCACACATTGTTGACTCATGTCCAGCTTTTCATCCACCAGTACCCCCAAGTCCTTTTCCTCAGGGCTGCTCTCAATCTTCTCATCCCCCAGCCTGCACTGATATCGGGTGTTTCCCCAACCCAGGTGCAGGACCCTGCACTTGGCCTTGTTGAACCTTATGAGGTTCACACGTGTCCATTTCTTGAGACTGTCCCGGTCCCTCTGGATGGCATCCCATCCCTCAGCCGTGTCAACTGTACCACTCAGCTTGGTGTCATCTGCAAACCTGCTGAGGGTGCACTCGATCCCACTGTCTATGCCACTGATGAAGATATTAAACAGTACTGGTCCCAATACAGACTCTTGAGGGACACTACTTGTCACCGATCTCCATCTGGTCATTAACCCGCTGACCACTACCCTCTGGATGTAGCCATCCAACCAATTCTTCATCCACCAAACAGTCCACCCATCAAATCTGTACCTCTCCAATTTAGAGAGAGGGATGTTGTGGGGGACTGTGTCAAGGGCCTTACAGAAGTCTAGATAGACAACATCCATAGCTCTTCCCTCATCCACTGATGTAGTCAGTACATCACAGAAGGCCACAAGGTTGGTCAGGCAGGACTTGCCCTTGGTGAAACCATACTAGCTGTCTCTGATCACCTCCCTGTCCTCCATGTGCCTTAGCATAGCTTCTAGGAGGATCTGTTCCATGATCTTCCCAGGCACAGAAGTGATGCAGACAGGTTGGTAGTTTCCAGGGTCCTCCTTTCTACCCTTTTTAAAAACCAGTGCAATGTTTCCCTTTTTTCAGTCCCTGGGGACTCCACCTGACTGCCATGACTTTTCATATATCATGGAAAGTGGTTTAGCAGCTACATCAGCCATTTGCCTCAGGACTCTGGGATGCATCTCGTCAGGTCCCACAGACTTCTATATGTTCGGCTTCCTCAGGTATCTGCTGAAAAGTTTAAGAGAGGGGCTTTTCTCTGAAGTTGAATGTCTGGTAGCTTATTCATCAGCAATAGGAATGTAAACCACATGCTGCAAACACTTTTCTGTTGTGACATTAACATATTTGCCTGTTGATTTAGAGAAACCTGCACAAGGTTTGTTTAATAATCCACTCTTAGGTCTGTCCCAAATGTCATGCACTTAACTTTCCATTTTAAGCCAAGAACACATCAACCATCTGTTGTTCCCCAACTGGAACGATGAAATCTCTGTTGATTGATTGACTGATCAGACATATCTGTAGAAGAAATTTGTAGTAGAGCACAGCTTAATCCTTGCTCCAGAGCAAAGAATCTTAAACCCTCTTCCCTTAAATTCCTTGCTCTAGTTGAAACGTTATTTTTTTGGTAAAGCTTTAGGCTGAAGAGATCAACTCATTCTCCTTTCCAAAACCTGTGCAGAATTTCAGTTTATTACCAATCTACTGACGGCAACAGATTGTGTTTGACTACTGGATGTTTCCCAAAGGACAATCTTTGTGTCAAGATCTTTGGAGCTAGTAAGGACAAAAATTCTCATGGCAGTGTTTTTGCAAAATTTTAGCACCTATGTTGTAAAAAATAAAAATACTTTATTTCTAGTTTGGAATCTCTTGATTTCAAACTCCAGTCTTTGTTTCATGCTATGCTTCCTTTTGCCAGACAAAATAAAGCCTTATCACCTGATGTTTTCTTCTCCTGTGATCATACTGTTTTTTCTGATAAATGGTCTGAACAATCAACAACCTACACCTCAAATCATTATTCAAGACTTCATATAATTTTCATCACTCTTAACTGTATACTGTTCAACTTTTATGGAATCATAGAATAGTTTTGGTTGGAAGAAACCTTTAAATGTCATCTAGCCCACCCCCCTTCAACTAGATAAGGTATTTTAACCTTCTTTTTTCAAATATGGACACCAGAACTGATAATAATATTCCTCTGTGGATGACAACAATAGCATGTGTGGCGTCAAATTCATACCCTGTTCACAACTGGTCTGTTTATTCCTCTAAAGACTCTATTCACATTTTTAACCCCAAAACTGTATCATGGTTTTGTTCCTACTTTATGGAACTTTTCTGGAAGTTTGATTTGCAGGACACACTCTGTTACCTTTAGGCATCATCTCTATTTTCATTACTAGATATACATCCTTTACTGCCACGAAGGTGTATGTTTTAAACAATTATTTTAGCAACAGATTTAGATTAGTCTATATGACATATTCCCTGTTATTTGGGTTACTTTCAGGTAAACAGTAAAATTTATACAGTGATCTATTATTTCCTTTACAAAGATAGCTCAGTTAAATCAATTATAAGCCAAAGATGATAATTTCAACTGAGCTTCAGTGTGGCTTAGCTAATATAGTCATAAATTACATGATATGAGGATTCAAACTTTCACTCCTATTTGTAGTTAACTAAGCCTTTTGATGTGATGACTATCTGAAATTTTTTAAATATGAAATGTTTATCTTCTTTCACAATAAAAGTAGCATTTAAAAACAAAATTCTGTTGGACTTTACACTTGTTCCTTACATTGTGAACTCTCTTGGGCTTGAACGCGATCCCGCCTCTGTAGGACTTCCATCCACACACTGACTTTAGGAATCTAACTTAAAAATGTACGCACCTTATCTTTATGTCACTGTTGTCATTAGCAAGTGAGAAGAGGTAGGATCCATCAGAGCACAGTCAAAGTATCTGGTGTATATTTCAGAAAAATCAGGGTTGTTTTTTTCTCCATTGATTGTGTTGGCTAAATCTATACTGGTAAATCAGTTCTCCCTGGATTGTGCTAAACCCTGTACTGCTCACCATGAGTGTTGGCCCAAAGCAAAATTATGTTGGGGATGAGGTTAACAATCGTATCTTGTTCACAGAATCATAGAAACATGGAATGGTTTAGGTTGGAAAGGACCTTGAAGATCATCGAGTTCCAATTCCCCTGCCATAGGCAGGGACACCTCCCAGTAGACTGGGTTGCTCAAAGCCCCATCCAGCCTGGTCTTGAACACCTCCAGGGATGGAGCTTCCACAACTTCTCTGAGCAACCTCATCACCCTTAAAGTGAAAAATTTCTTCCTAATGTTTAATCTAAATCTCCCCTTTTCCAGCTTAAAACCATTCCCCCTTGTCCTATCGTGGCATGCCCTTGTAAAAAGTCCTTCCCTAGGTTTTCTGTAGAATCATAGAATCATAGAATGGTTTAGGTTGGAAGCGACCTTAAAGATCATCAAGTTCCAACCCCCCTGCCATGGGCAGGGACACCTCCCACTAGACCAGGTTGCTTGAACACCTCCAGGGATGGGGCCTCAACAACTTCTCTGGACAACCTGTTCCAGTGCCTTACCACCCTTAAAGTGAAAAATTTCTTCCTAGCATTTAATCTAAACCTGCCCTCTTCCAGTTTAAAGCTATTCCCCCTCATCCTATCACTACATGTCCTAGTAAAAAGGCCCCCTTTAGGTACTGGAAGGCCGCAATAAGATCTCCCCGGAGCCTTCTCTTCTCCAGGATGAACAACCCCAACTCTCTCAGCCTGTCCTCATAGCAGAGGTGCTCCAGCCCTTTGGCCATCTTTGTGGCCCTTCGCTGGACCCACTCCAACAGGTCCATGTCTTTCCTATGTTGGGGGGTCCAGAGCTGGATGCAGTACTCCAGGTGGGGTCTCACAAGAGCAGAGTAGAGGGGAAGAAGTACCTCCCTTGACCTGCTGTCATACCCTGGCCCTCTTACTTCACTAGTGTGGATGTAGCTATAGAGACTACAGAGGGAGAGCTCCCTAATTTAGTCACGTAGATGGTTAATATCAGGTATAGGGAATGGTTCCCCAGAAAAGCTTGACCTGTTTGCAATGAGGATAATGAAGGGATGACTTCTGTCTGCAAATTCGTCAGGGAGAAAAACCTAGTTAAGCTAAGGGACATTGCTTAGTGTGATGACTATAAACTAAACTCAGGCTGGGAAATGAAAGAAGCTGTATAGTAAGCAGCAGGAATTAGCAGTAGAGAATTCTCTTCTGCTTCAATTTTCAGATGTTGAATTTTATCTTTTTACATATTTTTCTTCAATTGTTTCAGATCATAATAGTACCTTCTTCCTCCAACTCATCTCCACTGCGTCATGTCTCAGTTTTCATTCAAGCTGTCCCTCCAGCTGGCTCATTGCCTTGTGATTTTACTCCTTTGGACACATGGAAGCAAATTGCTCCCAGGACATATTCAAGAGTAACAAAACCAAACAGGTTTGTTTTTTCTTTTTCTCTCAGGCTAAAACATGTTTCTTGATTTCAGGTGCTGCTGAGTTGAGCTCGCTCCAAGTTCTCTGGAAGTTCTGAACATGGTCTCCTGAAAAACACATGCCTCATCTGTCATCCCAGGTGATGTCATAAGGGGTCCTGTGTCTCTTCCTTACAAATTAAAATATCACAAATATTTCAGATGTATCTTCTTTCTATTGCCAAGCTCCTATAGCTCAAACCTGTGAGCAAATCATAGAATCATAGAATGGTTTAGGCTGGAAGGGGTCTTGAAGATCATCGAGTTCCAACCCCCCTGCCATAGGAAGAGACATCTCCCACTAGACCAGGCTGCTCAAAGCCCCTTCCAGCCTGGCCTTGAACACCTCCAGGGATGGGGCAGCCACAACGTCTCTGGGCAACCTGGGCCAGTGCCTCACCACCCTCAGAGTGGAAACTTATGCTTATAACCTTTCCAGCATACAGTCCTCAAAACCATTGGCCTAAAGGTATCCTTTGCTGTCCTATCCTTCAACACTAACTCCTAAAAAATATTGTGAATTTGGGTCCTATTCAGAATGGTCTACACCACAGCCTTTTAAGCAGTCTCTGTTAGTACAGGGCTGAGAAGATCATTTTAGCTGAATCTGGCTTCTTATTTCAGATGACTGCTGATTCCTTCATTTAGAAATTTTATTTCATTTTGTGGGTTGCTCTTGGAAATTTTTTTTCATAAGGTTTTGTTTTGTTGTTTTTTGGTTTTTTTTTTAATATTTCTGGCTAAACGGGAAATAATTATATTGTTTGTGTAATTCAGATGTTTCTGTGATGGGTATGACCCAAAATGCTGCAGTTGATAAAATAACTCCAGAATTGCTCTTTGTAAATGCTGGAAGGAAAAGGATGACTCGTATGTGTGCTTTTAGCTTGGTTGTATTGATTATTTTTTTATGTGTTAATGTGGAAGCATACATGAATGAATAATTCCTTTAAGCATACTTCTTAGGAGAGTGTGTGCAGAGTAGTTCTGAAACTACAGGGCTCATTTCAGATTAGATAGCGCAAATTTTGTAAGCTGAAAGAAATAGGAGCGTAATCAAATGCGTCGCGTGTCATATTAGCAATGTTATATATATATATATATATTTGAAAATGGTTTTGTGGTTCAAAATCCATGTGGCATCTTGCCTGAGATTGTCACTGAGTAAAGATCATTGATCTTACTGCTTCTAGTAAGTGAATAAAATATAGAAATTGCTATTATGAAGATGATATTATTCATATTTATGCAAGTCAGATGTTATAGTAAATGTCTCTAATCATGCAGATGTCAGGCTGAAAATTTTAATTGAATTTTAAAGCAATCTTTCACAGTGACTTGGGGAAAAGAATAATGATTAGTCATTACATCTATTATTACAAAAATTCCATCTCCCACTGCTTCTGTCGAAGTCTCAAAAATATCAGAGGTAACTGGAGTCTGACCTGCACACTGTGAGTGGCAGATAGAAAAATGATAATTATGTACAGAACAGTAACAGTTCCATGAGAGACATATGGCCCTGGTATTTCTTTCTGTTTGCTGCGAGCAGCAGCACTTTATGGTTCAGTGATCTGTTGGATAATCAAAAAATAAAATAAAAGATATCATTTGTTACAGAGAATAAGCCTCAATAATGGTGTTGAACTACAAAATGACTCCTCTGTAATCACTGGTTGTAACAAGATGTGAATGATCCCCGTGCCATACACTGACTCTGACATCACGCTATCATTTACACTACTAAATGAATAAGCATTCACTTTCATATGAAGACACATTACTTGTGTCTCAGAAACAGCACTGTCATAAATTTCACTTGTTATTTTATTCATATTTTTATTTTTCCCCTTAGGAAAATAAGTGATCCAGTAGAAAGCCTCAAGATTCCAGCAAGAAAAAAAGTCAAGCATTGCCAATGGCTCACTGTGGTCTTCAGTGGTGCACAGTGCAAGTAAAATTAACAAAGGTCCCAGTTTGTCCTGTAGAGAAAATTCAGCTAAGAATGTTTCAGTGGCGTCACTGTAACTAAGAATGGCCGTGGTCCTAAACATCTCCTTTAATGTTCTGAACTGCTTTTGCTTCCACTAAAATCAAGCATTTCTTTGAACATAAACTGTGGATATTATCCTTCATCTTAGAAATCTACACTTTGGTCCGCCTCTTCTTGTTTGAATTCGGCCATTGGAAAAATATGTCCCACTCATATGGAAAACAATTTTTCCTTTCTACTTTAAAGCAACACCCAAATAAATTGTTTCAGAGGTAAGCTTGCCATCTAGATAATGAAAGAAATGTCCACCATTAATCTGCATCATTAGAAAAGGAATTTAAAGTCCTTCACATTTATTCAGGATGAGATTCCCGATGTGAAGACAGTCTAAGACTCTGGCTAAAGAGCGCAAGTCTGTTCTCTGGCCCTGAGATGAGCAGTTATCATCTACCCATACTCAAACTTTTAATGAATTTTGCATCCCAAAGGAAAGTCAGAACATCCAAGCTGGGACTAAACCCCGGACCGTATTAATTCCTAAACCATTTCAGGAAACGGGACAGTGTTTGCCAAATGTGCCATGGACCATGCTGGCAGCTGAACACTGGTTTCCAGTGCCTCTGCCAGTGGCTCTGGGATTCTTTAATGTACTAGGATAGATGTAACATGTGTGTCCTGATTATACTTCTGAAGTCTTGTGTAGATTCGAGCTGTACGCTGCTTTGCCGTCTTGCACCTGTGAAAGAATTTTGCCCTTGTTCATTAAAAACACTGAACAGGACTCTCAAATGCAGTGGCCCAAACTTTGGTTTCACTTTTCTGCATTGAACAAAGCAGCCTAATTTTCAAAAGTAGAGTTTTCTTAAGGATCAAGAGTATAGTTTCTTGGATATCACAGATCTTGAGTTTGGAATCTTTGACTCTGAAGATAAAAAAAACTAACAGCTCTGTAAACTAAAGGTGACAGATTTTTTTTTTTTTTTAAGTTAAAACGGCATTAAATACTTCAAGAAGTTTATCTAGCCTGTTTCTGCTGAAAATTAATAATGTAAGCATAATGGAGTTTTTGTTCTGGAAGGTTAATTTACACATTTCTCACAAGTTATATCAACTATATTTGGTCTTTGGAGCTTCGGTGGTTTTTTGTTGTGTTTTTTTTTTTAATGCCTTTTTAAAGTATTTGCACCAGAAACTGTTGAATTTTGAATGAAGAACCCTCCAGATTTTCAGGTAGACTTTTGTTTTGCAACAAATAGTTAGCAGGTATATTATTTTTCATATAATGCTTGAGACCTTAAAAATGACAGAAAAAATAATGAAGGATTTTGTTTGGGTTTTTTTGGTAACTATTTCAATGTAATAACATGATTTGATTTAATAGTGATATTTCAAAATAATAAAGATAGTTAACTACACAAAACTTAGTTGAAATGGTGGATTTGTTAATATTTGTGAATATGAAGTGTTTGTTGCCATTGTTATTTTTTTCTGAGGTGTCTTTCTTTGAAAGCCTTCATCTGGATTTTTCTGAAGTGTTGTTTTATATATTTTGGTTTGTTAAACATACACACATATGAGAATATTCCTAACCTGTGGTGTGTGTTTGACTGGTGTTCAGTGAACTGCGACACCACCTCTGATTATTGGAAGCAATAACTCTGCTCCACCTCTGTGTCACAGCAGCCAGAATATTTAACCAAAAAAAGAGAAAGATATACCAAAGAGTTTGAAATGTTGCAAGGACATAAGAATATCAAATTTCCAGAGAATTTGTAGATATGTTGGGAAGACTACTGCTCATTCATTACTCACCTCAAAATTGTTCCATGCAATAAATTTTCTAGAGCTCCATCCAAATGGAGTTGCCAATTACCACCCAGTGGACTTCGTAGATGTTTCCTTTTCTACATTTCTCTATTAAGCAAGACAATGATGGCCTTGAACTATTTTACCCTCTTGAATAGTCATTCACACTGTTTTCTGTCTTTTCTGTAACCTTTTATAGGGCAAATCTGGATAAGGAACAGCAGAAAAACTTTGTCTTCAGCGTGTGTTTGGTTCCTGTATGATTCCCTGCAACCCACCTGATCTTTCCTCTATAACCAATGCAGTCTCTCATGCTCACTACCTATGTAATCCAGGTTTCAATGGTAATAGTTTGGAGTTACCAGGTTACATTACGTAAATAACTTTCACAGGTTATTTTTTTGCAGGCAACGACATTGAAAGAAACAGATGAGCTCAGTCTGTTAATACGTGGCTCCGTGGCTGGTGTCACCGCCACAGTTTTGGGTTTTTCGACAATGGAATGGCCTATGTGGCACCAGGCCTGCTGGCAGCAGATGGGGGTTGGCTCACTCAAAGGGGGAGAAGGGTTTTTGCCCAAAAATTAGCAGGGCTCATTACAGGGCTTTAAACTAGATTTGCCGGGGGGAGGGGGTATTATCAGATTTGCCCGTGACCAGCCAAGGGATGTTGTACCAAGGAAAGAGGAATGGGGTGCTGGTGAGGGCCTGCAGCCATTAGCTCCAAAATGTGCTGGCTACGCTGCAGCACGCTCAAAGTCATACATAGATGAGCCAGGAGCTCGAGGACCAACAGGAGCCAATGGGGAGGCACCGTTAATACACGGCAAAGGAATGCCACCTGGAGAGCAGTGCAAAGTAATTACAACTACTCCAGACAAGTCAGCCTCAACGAAGACACGGCTGAAGTGCCTCTATACAAATGCACAGAGCATGGGGAACAAACAGGAGGAACTAGAGATGTGTGCACACCTCCAAGGCTACAATCTCATTGGCATCGTAGAAGCTTGGTGGGATGACTCCTACAACTGGAGTGTTGCCGTGGAAGGCTACAGGCTCTTCAGGAGAGACAGGCAAGGGAAATGAGGAGGCGGTGTTGCCGTATATGTTAACGAGCAGCTGGAATGCATGGAGCTCAGCCTAGGGATGGATAAATTGCTGACTGAGAGGCTATGGGTCAGGATTAAAGGGAAATCGGGAGCAGGGGACATTACAGTGGGAGTCTGCTACAGGCCACCCAACCAAGAAGACCGAGTGGATGAAGCTGTCTATAGACAGGGGCAACATCACGTTCACAGACCCTGGTTCTCATGGGTGACTTCAACCACCCTGACATCTGTTGGAAGGGTAACACAGCCAGGCATAGGAAATTACAGGCCAGTCAGTCTCACCTCTGTGCCTGGCAAGATCATGGAGCAGATCCTCCTGGAAACTCTGCTGAGGCACACAGAAATCAAAGAGGTGATTGGTGACAACCAGCATGGCTTCACCAAGGGCAAATCATGCCTGATTAATTTGGTGGCCTTCTACGAAGGGGTCACAGCGGCTGTGGACAAGGGAAGATCAACTGATGTCATCTACCTGGACTTGTGCAAAGTGTTTGACATCGTCCCACACGATATCCTGGTCTCTAAATTGAAGAGACATGGATTCGACAAATGGACCACTCGGTGGATAAAGAACTGGCTGGACGGTCACACTCAAAGAGTTGTGGTCAACGGCTCGATGTCCAAGTGGAGACCAGTGACAAGTGGCGTT
>VUYV01000576.1:182935-202619 GCA_008711295.1 Anarhynchus alexandrinus | reverse complement strand
TTGGGGCTGTTCAGCCTGGAGAAGAGAAGGCTCCGGGGAGATCTTATTGCGGCCTTCCAGTACCTAAAGGGGGCCTACAGGAGAGCTGGGGAAGGACTTTTTACTAGGGCATGTAGTGATAGGACGAGGGGGAATGGCTTCAAACTGGAAGAGGGCAAGTTTAGATTAAACATTAGGAAGAAATTTTTTCACTTTGAGGTTGGTGAGGCACTGGAGCAGGTTGCCCAGAGAGGTTGTTGAGGCCCCATCCCTGGAGGTGTTCAAGGCCAGGCTGGATGTGGCCTTGGGCAACCTGGTCTAGTGGGAGGTGTCCCTTCCTATGGCAGGGGGGTTGGAACTCGATGATCTTCAAGGTCCTTTCCAACTCTAAACCATTCTATGATTCTCTGATTCTAAAGCAGACATTTCAACAACACTGTAGTGACATTTTAGTATTTGGGTTGGCCCAGCCTCAACACCAAATTCTCTAAATTACCTCGTGTTTACTCAAATTTTCCAGTCTTTGGTGGCAATAATGGTGGGTTTTCTACATCCCTGTATTGCTGCTGGGTATGATGGGAAAATCCCCTTACCAACAGACTAAACATTGAGAACTTTCATGTATGTCTGTATATTTAGATATACGTATTTTTTTTTTTCCCATTTATAAATGTATAGATATAGATGGTATGGATAGTTGCGTACAAACATTTGAACATAAACATGTGCACCTCCACATCATCTAAAATGACAACTAAATTTGTCACTTCAGCACTCCAAAGTTTTCATAAAATGGATCCTAAGTCTACAGAAGCACTGAAATGTTCTTAAGTTGTTTAGAATTTCTTTCTCGCTTCTAAATTTAAAACTAGGCTTTTGGGGCACAGGCTGTACTTTCTCTGGGGGTGTAATTGTCATGTACATATTAATATATGCAAATAAAATTGGAGTTTCAACAGCCACTATTCCTCCAAAGGTTACATTCTCTAATTAGAGCCAAGCAATTAGTTCTGAAAAGTTTCCTTTTTTTTTTCCTAGAAGCCGTGCTTTTCCTTAAGAGTGAAATTACATCTCAGCCATTCCTTTTTGTTTCAAGATATGAAATAATTACAACTGTACCTACATTTCATCTTGCCCACTAATTGCCCCCTTTTAACACAGATCGTTTCAAATGGTGCCTCTTTGAGATTTTATAGCTGTCTAATATGTACATGAGTATAGGTGCAATGTTAGAACAAATTGAACTGTTCTTTGTCACTCTGACACCTTAAATCCCATGTTGCTGACTGATGTGACTAGGGAACCAGTGATAACTAAGTCTCCAGGCTTAATCTTTTTTTTTTTTTCCTTTCTTTTTTTTAATAAAAAAATCTTGGTTTGATGTAGGAATAGTGTGACCCACTGAGTGCACTCAAAGATGGATGAATAGCTGAACTTTTTTCTGCCTTTAGTATGGGATCTTAAATTCTAAAATAAACTGTATTTGACCTTAGCATGACTTTTTGATTCCTCCTTGTAAATGGAAGAATCAACAATGATCAAATGAAAAAGGTCAGACAGTGAGAACAGCAAAGCGATTCATGTAACTTTGAATGATTCATGGTACACGATCATTTTTATCATAAAAAAGAGTAAACAAATCAATGTAACACGCCTGTCAGTTTGTTGTCTGAAATGAGTACCCACATCCACAACATGTAACTGGAGGCAAAAAGAGTCTATTCTTCCAGCATCTCCCTACAGGGAGATAGAGGCAACTCCAGAGGGTAAGTCATCACCCCCGAGGTACACGTTTCCCTCCCATGTGCCCGTCTCTCTTTCTCCACTGACTATTTGGGGAGCTCAGAGTCAGCAGGCTCATGATTTTGATCCCTCAGCTAAGTGCCTAAAAATACAATGTGCGCCAGCAGAGCAACAGAGGTGAAGTGACTTCCCCGTGTGGCACTTGGACAGCCAAAAATAATTGTAAGCTCTTCATTTGCAGAAACCGGTGGGCAATAGATGGGGGCTTTAATCCACTACCTGAGCCCACAGATGTCCCAGGCACAAACTGGGTGAACTGAGTCAGTAGACTTCACCCTGCGACCTGTCCCCCTACTTCATGGTAGTATAAAGGGAGGTATAAATACCCATCCAAACAAGATAGGGGAAAGAAAAGGAGGTGGAGAGGCCCAAAGAGAGCTGCAACAGAGTTGAGGTAACGAAGATGTGACATATATAGGCAAATATGCCAAGGACTTGTCAGGTTGTCCTTGCCCAGAAAGAGAACCCAGATGTCTACAGCGATCTGAAGTAGCAGCAGAAGGAAGTGACCTGAGGGAGCCAGAAAGAGCTGAGGAGGCTGGGAGCCCTTGGGGACTAGAAAGGATGAGTGCCTAGGGAGAAAGAGAGTCCGGTGTTGCCAAAATGTCTCATTACTTCTGTTCAGAGATATGATGACACTCAGAAAGGGCTGTAGGAGAATTTTGCAATTAGCCTTTTTTTTTCCTGTTTTTCCTTAGGGGGAGGAGGAGAAGAGGAGGAAATGAGGGGAAGGAAATAAAATCCAACCTGTTCTTTTTAGTTTATGCACCAGCCCTTGCTTAGGGCTGTGCCTTAAGGCACAATATAGCCTGTACTGATTATTATAACAATTTTAAGCTTATTCCCACTTCCAGAAAATTGGTACGCTTATACATGTGCATACATATTAGACATGATAGCGACTGTATTTTTTTTTTAAGAAATATAGAGAAATACATACAATACATCAGGCACTCATCACCCCATAAGCCAACAAAGGTGGCAGTATCAACCTCAGCCAGGACCATGGATCCACCTGCCTGCCCACATAGGTGGTGGCTGACATTCACAATCTAAAGCCTCACCTCCTTGAAACCAAAGTTGGTCATTCAGTATGTAGGGAGAGAAAAGGAAATGATAAAAACATCTTTGGAGGATCCTTAAATATTGCTTACACAACTCTTTTTTTTTTTTTTAACTGACAGAAAATATTTAACAGATTTATCGTGCTTGCATTTTTTGTGGATTATAATTTTCTCATATATTTTCTCATGCATAGCAGCATTCATATGTTCAGTTCTGTAGAGAAAGCACCAAGAAAAACGTCCTTCAACATATTTTCTCCTGATAATTCCAAATGCAACAAGAGAGCAAAATACTCTGGTTTTAAGCACTGCATTGCTTGCCAACAATTTGTACGTTCACTGGTAAAGGAAGGACCTACTTGCAGCCGACTGATTTCATCTCAACTTTGCGCTGTCATCTGTTGGCATAAACAAAGGTCCAGAGTACAAATAAGAGATTAAATATCTCTCTCTGTCAATATGCCTCTTCAGAAAGGGTTTAAATTCTTTCCCCCAAGCAGGTGACTTCATGAGAGAGGCCACTGCTGCAGTCATTGCTCACTAGAAGAAACTCATGTCTTTGGAAGACTGTCAGTAGCCGACAAAGCATAGAGAAGCAGCCTTAGGTGCAGCTGCAGTATTGATTTGGGGGCTACAGTGTATTTGGCACATCCCTATCCCATGCAAATACATGCTTTTCTGCACTCCAAAGAGGGCAGGCAAGTAGAAACTATCTGAAAGTCATTCACCCAGACGCACCTCCAAGAGCCAGGAGCATCTTCATGAAGCAATAGCTCCTACCTCTTCAACAGCCATGAGGAGCTCCTCTCCTACAGTTATGGTGCCGCTTCTCGGCTGCTTGGCAATTTCTTGCCTTTTGCAAGAGACAGCAGCTCCCAAACTCTAATATTGTGTACCAGAAGGTTTAGTCTTCAGTTTGGGAAAGAAAGAGATAAACATCCCACCTTCTTACAAAGATTCTTGATCCTTAATCCCCAGCTCACTGCACATGAAACCACACTCAGCTGACATAGCCCCAAAACTATGTTGCGTCAACCAAGAACCTGCTGACGCCGGCTGGGGGCAGGGAGTGGATTACATGGCCTCTTGAGATCTCTCCCAGCCTTGTTTTCTACACCGTTATGAAAGGAGCAGCAGGAGATGGGTTCATTCAGTTCAACCACATGGGATCTTCCCTCATCAGGTTTCTGTGGAGCCAAGGTGCAGTGCAAAGCTGTCATCCCTTTGGGTAATACACAGGGGGCAGGGACAAGGCAAACACCATCTGCTCTTTCTCCTTGGCACTGCATCTTCACAGGCTCTGGGAGGTGCATTTGTACCTCCATGTGGAGTTAAATCAAGATCTCACTCATCAAAGATATTGTAATAGTCGGCCAGAAATCTAATATAAATGTCAAGCAGTTGTTCTCTGAAATATCATAGGCGTTGTTTGCCATATTGCTGCCTTTACCTTTCTCATGTGAATTTAGTTAGAACTGGTAAAAAAGTGTTCCAAAAGAACATGGGAGAATGCTGACTGGGCAAAACGAAACTTTCTCCAGGAACACAACAATTTTGTTAAAATTTTCAGGGGAAAGTATTCAAATGTTCGGTTTCACGAAAAAAAGGTCAGGATCCTTCACTTCCATTTTGTCATGTATTATAGATAATATCATGCAAGCATACATAGAAAAAATGTAATATAAATGCCAAAACAACGGGATCAGCATGAAAAGCTCAGAATTTATCTCAACAAAATATTTGAAAATATATTTTGTTTTAAAAACCAGCAAATTTCAGAATCTCAGAATTTCTCACACAATGAAAACAACTAAATTTTGTCTGGAAAATGATGAAAGTCTATATATCAGACTGAAATTCTGCAGCGGTAAAGTGTGGCTGTGAAGGTCATCTGCATTTTTCTAAGTATTAAGCTAGAGAAATCCTTCTATAACTTGCTAAACTTCATCACATCTAGACACTGGATGCATAAAACAGGACTTCAGACCCAAACCCTGTATTTGTCTATTTAGGGGAATAGCTGAAGTCTTGGAAGAGGTTATGCTATTATGGCATTTCTCAGATTATTTAAACATTTCTGAAGCTCCTTGAATTCTGTTTTTGTGCATGCTCAGAGATGTTCCTGCCTGATTGCTTTGATACCACCCTCACAGCAACATCCCCTGAGGCGGTTGAACCGGCAGATGTTTTCAGATTACCAGTTTACCAACTCAGACACACACTTCATTAAGTAGAGATACAGACACTTTCTATTGAGGGAGAGTGACAATGTCCGTCTTTCATATTATAACCCGATGGTTAGAGCGCACACACACGTGGGAAAGAGGGCCACCTTCCTTCTCAAGGACTCAAATACACTTGCTCTTCAGTCAGAAGAGAAGCCATAGCATCTGGTGGGTTCAAGCTGCTGCTGCCTGAGCTCATTTTTTATTTCAGATGGTGACTTTTGCAGTGATGTTTGATGTAAAGACAGAAACACCAAGATATCTTAGTGAGCTCTTATTGGAGACTAGTAACCTGCATGATTGACCTCAAGCCAAGGAAGGGAAGAAAACCCAAGTTTCCTACTTTGGAAGGAAGGCTACATCCAGCACGTTACAATATGAAAGGTGGGTGGAAGCATCTCTACACATGTTAAAAGCAAAGGGTCTTTCCAAATATTGAAAAAAGGAAACTACCTGGAAAAGACTGTGGACATGTAAAAGAACCCAGTCTGCCTGGTTGCCAAGCTCTGGAAACCAGCAGGATGTCAGAGACAGCCCTGCACAGCCAACCAGCTCCTCACCAAGAGATAATCCTGATGTTTAGCTTTTCATGCCTGAGGTGCACAACCTCCCCTAGTCAATATATAGGGAACTTCAGCATATAGGACACGGTTACGGAGTGTGTTGCACACTCAGAACCAACAAGGCAGGTGTCCATGCTATACTGGACCAAGCCATTCTCTAGGTGCCTTCAGCTGCTGACTCTTCTGCTCACACTACCTGTAGCGATACAGGAAACCCATCAGATTGGTGGCATGATGCAAATGAATTTTAACCTCGATGCTAGTTCAGAGTGCATTGCTTTTCATGGTGGGTACCATTAGAGAAGTGGGACTGTTTCTGCAGCCATTCTGCTCATACTCTGTGTTACTGGAAACTTCAGTAGAGTTCCTCTCCTCATTTACATTGTATTGTAGGAGTTTAAAGCCTCTTTGAAGAAGTGAGGCTAGAGAAAGGATTTGGAAGATGAGAGAATGGACAAGAGAGTATATCAGCTCTTTCATTCTTTAGTTTTGAAGGGCATGTGAGATCAGTATTCAGTAGAGCCAAAATACAGTCACAGTTTTTGGATCCACTTATAAATTAGGAAACACACAGAGAATTTGCCCCCCCAGTGACTAAGAGACAGACTTCAGGGGTCTGATGTTAAACTGGGGTAAATTATCTTAGTTTCTCTGACACCAATGAAGCCTTGGCAGTTTACACAAGCTGCTCACAGATGTCCGTCGCTTGCAAACACTGCCATTGTAAGCCAAATTTTAACGGGTGACCTATTGATTAAAGGCTTATGTGTTTCTACTGTCCTGTTCCTAATCCCTCTATCAAAACTGTTTTGAAGAGAGTACTTTTGAAGCATGCAATGTTAGTTCCCAGTAAAAAGAAGGCCAGTCTTTAAAAAGGGGCTCTTAGTGGTCCAGTAAAGATTTCTATTTCAGCAATTTTGCTTGATTAAACTTCTTTGGTTCTTACCAAAACATAAGTTACAGTAGATCATGACAGCAATGCTGAGGACTAGCATGGAAATTGTGTCAGATCTTTGACCAGAAAGCTCCTGAATTGGTTTCACTCCTATTAAACTAACGGATACGGCTTTGTGTCTGCAGGAGACGTTTTGTTCCTCTTGACGTTGCATGTTGCGGCACCCCTGCTGAGGCATTCTGTCCCGTTTTATTGTTTACAGTTTACGTGTTGCTACTGGGCTGTCAGTTGGAAGCATGGGGTGGGTTAGACTGCATTGTCATGCAAATGCCATCCAGATTTACATATTACCCCGGACTAATATTCATTGTGATGTCTCAATAAGGTTGTCTTTGATGGATAATAATTTTTCCAAGACTACAGTCTTCTTTGAAAGTGCAAATTAAACAGAAGCCCCATTAATAGGATTTCAATAGTCTTTAAATGCTGTCAACTGTTCAACCGCATTGTGGTGTTTCAGGGTCAGATTCTGCCATCCGGACTTACGTTGGTGATTAGTGATTGCTCTGCAAATAACCTACTTACAGATAAAAAAATATTACTTAGAGACAGCCCAGGTGCTAGAACCTGATCTTACTGCAAACAAACACTGGAGAAGTACAGACAATTTTGTATTCAACAGACAATGTTGAATTTTTCTGTTAGTATAAGTATGTAATTCAAGAAATAACAACCAAGACCTGTAGTACCTCACAAACAGTTTCATCAATACATTATCTTCAGTGCAATATACTGCAAAGGACAAGATATTTGAATTTTGTAAAGGAAGACTGCTGAAGACGTGATATTCAATGGTCTCCACATCAGTGAAATGCCAATATCCATCTTTTCAGTGAGCTTTGGAGATGTAGATGTACCCTACCTTAACTGTCCCTGTATGACTGTAAGACAGGCTCTTACATATCAACCTTTTTCAGGAGCTTCATTTCATAGAAGGAAGCACAGGGAAAGCTTTAGGAGAAATGCAATCTGTATTTAATGTCTCCTGTTCCATCAGGGACTCTGCCCTTCATCCAGACCCCATACTTGAGGGATGTTCTCAGTTTTGTATCCTTCTTTCATCCGGAGTCTACAGTCACCATGCAGTTCCTGATGACCAGGCTCCCATACCTATTTAAGAGGATTAGCTGGGCTTGCAAGCAGGGAGTTTAGTTTTGTGTGTGCTGCTGGGAAAAGCGTGTTCCTGGCCACTGTGTCTGAAATTACACTGTCATATTTTTCTCTGGGATAGCCAGAAAAATTACCGCTTTTACTGTA
Organism: Anarhynchus alexandrinus; assembly: GCA_008711295.1. Classification (NCBI taxonomy): domain Eukaryota; kingdom Metazoa; phylum Chordata; class Aves; order Charadriiformes; family Charadriidae; genus Anarhynchus; species Anarhynchus alexandrinus. The sequence continues at coordinate 194,773 of VUYV01000576.1, read as the reverse complement.
CTATAATGATTTGGTCCAGTACGTTGAAAAGGGAAGCAAATGTCTTGACCACATACTGACTTCTGTGGAGTACATGGACAGAAAATCCAGTGCATCATTAAAGCGAGAGACCCATTTCACCTGGGCTCAGCTCAAGAGAGAGGGATGGAAATCCTTAATAACCATCCTCAGTTCTGAAATTCTATCTACAGAAAATTATCATGTATGAAGAGAGGACATCTCTAAGGGTGTACCCTTAGAGGGTACATGGCAACATTTGTCTGACCCAATTAAATGTCTACAACTTATACATTTGTATCTGATTTAATGACTAAATTCTAATTATAAGTAGAAGACAAAAAATAGCTCAGAATAAATAATCTCTAAGAGATTTCTCTTACTTTATCCTGTTTGCTCACTTTCTGTCTGTCTATCTATCTATCAAGGGATCCTTAGGTAATGTGCTCAGATGTGGTTGTCTACATTGAAGATGTACTTAAGAGAGGTGGACCTCCCTTACAGACCTTCAGCCTGGCAGTGTTCTTTCTACTTATAACTGTGAATTCTAAATTTCTTCCTTGGAGCCAGAGCCTTTGCAGAACTCTACTGCAAATGTAGATCTTTCCCAGCTACCATGTAAGAGTTTGTAACCTGTATCCATCAGTCATCCAGGATCTTCAGCTCTAGATGTTTGTTGTACTCCTAAAGGAGCCCTGTGTAGAAGCAACCCTGTCCAGCTGAGTTACTAGCCATTTATCAAGATCCAATGACTATTAACTTTCCAATACCTGAGTCCTAATTTATATCTATGTGGGATAGCGATATGGTATGTGGGGTAGATTCTTTTCCATTTAGAAGTTAAACCTCTAACCTAGCACCTAACCGAAACCTTTAGTATCACTCCTAGGCCAATCAAAGGAGTGAGACAGGCAGTTCATTTTACCCACATCAAGGTGAGAAAAATTCTTTTCTGATATGCTCATCCTTCTCTGACAAAAAAACCCTTAACCTTTAGGTAGCAAACATCTGTGATTAGCTAACGTATATTAACGTATGTTATAATATTAATAGGTAGAGTTTTCTCCTACTCGCCTTGCTTATCCTGGACAAGAGGTAATCCCTATTTCTTTGCCTTTTCCTCCTGAGAAGCCCTAGAAATTAGCTGTTATCTGACAGAATCATATTATAGTTCGTGAGAGCTAAATGAGATGTACTGCACTGCCTCTAGCCTAGCAGAGAAACACAGATTTCTCGGAGAGGATTAAGGACGTGTTATGTGCTCTTTCTCCCCATGCAGCAGCAGTGACTGCCTGCTGGATGAAATCCTGCCCTTGTGGAAGAGAGAGGTGAAGTTATCCTGGATTTGCAGAGCATGAAGACTTCAGCTATTAATTGCTCGGTGGTGAAATGAGAAAGCGGGAACAGAGAATTCTGGGTACATATAACTGGTGAAAAAAACAAGCCAAACATACAGCCTTTGATATAGCTTTATCAATTACAACGCTAACTTATTATTTTCCTTGGCTTCATTAATCTATAACTAATTTGAGTGGGTTCCAAGCTTGCTCTCTCTCATTCCCAATTAACCCAGTGGCAATTATCACTGGCTTTAGTCTTTAATATCTAAGAACTCTCTTTTACCTCTTGAAAGAAGCTTTTGAAATCTGAAAATGCCAAACCAGCTAATGTTTTATTTAAGCATAGAAAATGAACTTTAGGTTATTCCCCTTGCCATAGGTTAGCTAATTATTTATGAAAAAGGGAATGAGAGAAAGGAGAGAAAAAAGAAGAAAAGGAAGATTAACATCCAAAACCATCTCAGCTGTGCACCCTAACTTGTATGTTAAAAAGTTTGTTTCCATTGTCTGGGCATTCAATGTACTCTCAATAATTGTCACTGTTAAATTTGGTCAATATAGCTACATTTATATCAATAAATTTACATCTGTTCTAGTAAAAGTAAAGTTCTCTGGCCCTAAGAGTGGCCTATATGGTGTGGCCATGTCCCTGAAATAAAACAGTGCCTGGCTGTAAACTACTTACTGGGAACAATTCTTATAATGGAACAGATCCTTTAGGGCATCACTGAAATGCCCATCAACTCAACTCGTCAGGGTCGGTTCCTACATTTCCTACATTTCTTACTGAGACATGATATTGTTTTACAACATAAACAATTTGACTGAAACAAATGTTATATTTGTGGTCTAAATCTGCACCCAAACAGTCCCAAGGTGTCCAGGCAGAAGTGGGGAGGGGTGGGAAGGGGAAGGTCAGTGTTTTATATGCAGTGCAGCCAAAATGTCGCTTACATGCTGAGGGCATGGAAAGATGGAACTTCCTGAAGTTCTCACAAGGGAACACCTATTGTATATAGAATATATTGTAAATTAAATACAGATTGAAAATCTCAATTTCCTATATATTTAGATCTAATGTGTAATATATGTAGATCTACATATATATGTGGATCTAACAGGTAACCTACTTGACTTTCCCTCTTTTTTTTTTTTTTGACCCTTCTTAAGTCAATACAGTGGTGTAAAGACAATTGTTGTTTTGGGGATACCATGAGCAAACAGTTGTGAAAAAAGGTAAAGCAAAGGGAAGAGTCTTACTGTGAGAAAGGAGAGACAGAGTAGCACAGAAAAACAGTAGCCAGAAACCAATTTAATTTATATTCTTCCATGACAAGGAAAACTAGACGTAGTCAATTTGGTGTAATGATATTGTAATATAGAAGCAAAAATTCTATAAAAATAGAGGTTGAACATACCAAAAAAGGTGGACAAATGAAGACAGGGGAACCTTTGAGAAAGACAGATGAATTGTCTTTGTCCTCTGGCTCATCCCCTGGTCAGAAAAATTGAGAGCAAAAAGCTATTCATCCCACTGAAACCGGGTATCATTTTGACATTCTATTTTATTTGATAAGGCAAAAAAATTGTGCAGTCTGGGCAACTGAAATAGTCTCTCACCACATTTACTACTACCTCACCAACACCACTTGCTGGTATGGCAATCTAACCTATACCTGTCGAAGACATTAGTGTTCTCAGTGGTTTATTGCCATCAGCGGGAGATTAATGCACCCACAGTCCTGTTATCAGAAAGCAGTATGTGAATATATCCTAATCTGTGTCACTGCAAAATCAGTCAAATGAGCTAAAAAGCATTTCTGCCATGATTTCTATGGAGGACAGCTTACATTGCGCGGAAACAGGTGAGGACTGTTCACACAGTCCTTTCCACTATCTGCAAGTAAGAGAATTAACCTCCAGTTAGGATCAGTGACACAGCAGCCCATAGGTCACAAGGCTTAAAATTGCATTTATTATATACAAAGTGAACACAAGCCTAGGGTCTGAATCAGAAAGCCTATGTGGTTTATGAGGGTTTAGCTTTCCTCCTGTAGGATCACAGCCATTTCCAGGTATAAATAGGAAGAGAGATTTGAAAATGTGAATAACCCAATGGCAGAAAAAAAAAATTGTTCAAAAATATAGAAGTGTATCACAGGAGTATGCAAATATTTAATTGCCACTTAAAAAGGAAAAAAATAAGCACACGTCTTTCTGACTTAACCTTTTCAACATTTCCACTACAGTGAGTGATGTACAATGTGTTGTAGAAACCAACAGAACACAATTTAAAGAAACAGAAATGTCTCAAGCATATCAAGTGTTGCAACAGAAAGAAAGATCCATGGAAAAAAAAAACCTTTTTTACTCATGTCATGCAGTGGGAATGCATTTAGATTATGAGGAAAAGACTATGAAAATGTATTTCGGCAACAAGCCATCACTCATCTCTGCTGAAGGGGTTGTGACTGATGTATATAGCTGTCATGGGCTAGTTTCTTTCCATAAGAAAAGATGAATCAGGAAAGGAATCCATGGTCTATTTTGGGGGGCAGAGGAACAGTATTTGGGCAGAGGAACAGTACATTACCCTTTGTACTGTTTTCCTAACAGAGTTACTTGCCAGGCCTTGAGGACTTGTTTCAAGGAGCTAAATTCTAGTCACTTCTGTCAGTTGTAGTGCTGCCTGCCTGGGGGCCATCAATAAGTCCTTAAATACTAAGAAGTAGTAAGGACACAAACTAAAATGGATTTTAAGCTCCATGTAAGCACCATATAAGCATCACCTATTTTTTCGGTTCTTTCATCTCCTAGTTGATATTAGGTAGGAACATCTGGTATACCAACTTATACCAGGTCGAGTCCACTCCCCTTGCAATCTAACTATATATGGCCCCTTAAAAGCAACAGAAATCCATAGCTGTTGGGAAAAAAAAACAATACACGGTTTTCTGGAATAAGTTTAGATGACAATTTCAAAACTTAGGTTGGTTTTTTTTTTTTTCTTAGGAAAAAAGTTCTTTCTTCGAGAACAGAATTATCAGGGAAAATTGTTCAAGACAACTGTTCAAAACGAAATATATTTTTTCTTTACCTTCTGAAGTATGAAATGTATCTTAGGAAACAAATGTTAACTGTTGATGTCATGAGGACAGAGGGACAAGCAGGGAGCCAAGCAAAGCCTCTTCAGAGAGAGTTTCAAAGTGATGCGTTCCCTCCCTAGAGTAGCTCTCTGAATCAGAGTCCTCGTCTTGTGCTGCTCCCGCTAACTAGGTGTAAACTGTATTTCAGGCTCAGGGAGTTAGCAGAACCATGTGGACACCTGTAGACACGCTACAGGCATCCTGCAGGCAGCAATCCACAACATTAGAGCTGGGTCAGACAGCATGCTCTGTCTGACGTGGCTTCCTGCCTTCCACCCTCAGGCAAACCTCTGAAATTTCTTCTCTCTCCGGGTTTGAGGCACCTGAACCAGGTAAAGTGCAGGGAGAGGAAAGCAGGAGATCATCTGACCGGGGAGAAGCCACAGAGCTAAGTTGCAAACAGGGAGGTGTGCATGAAAGGAGATACCTGGAGGACAAGGTCCCACCACGTTCCAGCTCCTCGCAGCTTGCAACACATGGTGGTGGCCTCTGCCTTCAATCCCTGACCCTATAAGCTGCTTCTCAGATCACCAGGCAAAGCTGCCTAGCTGCCATCTACCACACCAGCCATGGAGCAGAAGAGACACGTTGGAGCTGTGATGCAAAGAAGCAGTAAAGAAAACATTCATCAGGAAATTGTGTGAGACATCGGAAGTTTGAGTGAGGCCAGAATAGATGTAAATATCAAAAGCAAAGCAACAGTTTCGGCTGAATCACTTTTCCCTCCATAACAAATGATCTTGACAAATGAGAACACAGTATGGGACTATATCAAATTCATTTTTCAACATATTTCAGTAGAAAACAGTCTTTAAAAATAATTTCTACTTTCTCATTTTGATTAGGTGGAAATTATGCATCAAAATTATCTCTTTAGATAAGTTAATTGTGAACATATACATATACATATAAATGTATATATACACTTTCTAATGCTGTCCCCTTTTGCATCCTAAAAGATAAATGGATATATTTTGATGTCTGCATTTTAGCATTGAGTGTGTATATGTATACTTGCATATATTTTGCTTTAATATCGGTATTATCAAATGAAAAATTCCAGTTACTCAGAATTCAGTTACTCAGTTACTCTTCTCTTGCATAATTCACATTTTATGCACTATTTTTTCTGATTTTTATTTCAGAACGTCTCAGGAACATAATCCTAGCTGTTGAGCACAATGAGTGAAGAGAGAATTAATTCACATATTTCTCATTTTTGAAACTTTTCTGTTTCTTTTTTTTTTTTTAGTATCTCACTGTGGAAGAAATGGTCACCATTATTTATACCCATCTCTACCCCTGTTATACTGTAGCTTCATGACATAAAAACACTAACAACCATGAAGCCATAACGAATTCCCTTTTCCCCCTCCCAATGGCCACTGATTTCCACCTCTGTACTGCAGCCTGCCTTCTCTTCAGATATATTGGCACTAATGTTCATGGTCCCCCACCTCAAAGAGCAAGAGTTACACGTGATTCTTCTTGTCCTATTTTTTTTTTGGCTTAAAATCTAAATCCTTTCAGTGAGGACTGAGACTGGTGGAAGGAAGAGGACATACAGGACTGAGCCTGAAGAGAAGGGGAGAGAACGTCAGGGTTGAGACTGTCCCTTTCAGAAAGCCACAAGTTACAATATCATCATCTTTGATTTTTCACCTAAATGTCCCCATGAAAATGCAGCAGGTGGCAGGTGGGGGCAACTATCCTGGCTGGTTGGGCGTTTAAAAGACAGATTGTCTAGCAATCATAAAATCAAAGCCTTGGACTGAACTTTATCCTCAAAGTGGTTCCTTGGCTTTAAAAGAGCTGTTAGTCCTAGGAATGAAACAGTGTCAGAACCCATCCACTGTCCCTGAAGTCAAATGTCCTGGTCTGGCTATATTTCAGCAGCATAAATTTTATTTTTTTTCTAATGCTCACAGATTCACTCCATTTTTATTTGCTGTTTGTGATTTTTTTTTTCCCCAGCATGATTATTCAGTGTTAGTAGAATAATTTTGATGAATAATTTTCAGACATTTGGTTGCTCATGAGCTGTTTGCTGCAACTATTTGATGTTTGTTATTCAAGTTGTGTGATTAGCTGTGCAAGTCATGCATAATTCTTTCTGATTCTTCCTTCGAAGATGATTTTTTTAAAAGTAGATGGTGACTAATGATGTCTCTTACAAATGTTTGGAAGAATATTCTGTTGTACTAACATCAGGATTCATGAAAGATTACACAAACGCTCACTCTGCGTCCACCTGAGCACTCACAAACGACGACTTTTTGCTCAGTGTTTCTGCAGCTTCTAGTACATTCGGGGGTTTTTTCTTGATACCCTGTGATGGTGTATTCCAGGCTCTGCCACAGCCAAAATGGTATAAGGAATAAGGAAAAAGGTACAATGAACAATTTTTTAAATTAATCATAACACTTTTATTTTCTCCTTATGAAAACATCCATAAATTGGAGTTTTTAATATTTCTACCACTCTACTTTTTTTTTTTTGTGGTGAGTTTTCTTGCTTAGTTTTATGAACAGTTTCTTCTCTTAATTGGAACAGCTGGATGCTGGGCCAGCCACAAAGCTTTCCTAATTAACTCTATTTTCCTGCACTATTTACTATCCTTTGATTTTTCTCCCACTAAGATTTCTGTAAAGGGAAAAAAAGAAAATATTAGAGATATATTTTCAACCAAGTTTCTTTTTATACTTTATGTGGGTTTTTTGGTTTGTTTTTTTTTTTTATTTCATGTTCTCATAACTCTCAAAGGGAAAAGCTCGTTGTGATACTACCAGAATTAACCCCTGAAATAAGAAATAATATGTAAAGGAGTTAACAGCTTCCTGTTTAACTTCAGAGCCTTTGGATTCTTCCACCGGGTATATGCCAGTGTTACTTTGGTGGCACAATCAGTGGAGGGTTGCAAGGACTTTTTGAAAGTTGAATGTGCAATCCCCAGGAAACAAGGGTGTGTACCTTTATTACTATTTCCTGAAAGAGAGAAAGGAAGGTAAAAGGAGATCTTGTCAGCCAGTGAAGTGAGTGATTCCTTCTTAGGACTAGGAATATCCTGCCTCAAAATATGCCTTTTCTGGGAAACTAGTATAATCATCACACCATAAGGTATGACGGTGCAAGAGGTATAAAAGCCCCAAGAGGATTGTAAGAAGATGCTGGAGCAATAAAAATTGGCACAGCCAAATTTAAGACTGAATTTAACAACCCCTGTCAGATTTAACAAGACCTAAACTGAAACCAAAGGACTTTAAATTAATATTCCGGGAGCATAAACCCATTCCGCTGCCTCTGGTAAAAGAGCAGCACGCTGCAGCCCATGACTATGGCTGACAGCTAAGCTGGCAAATTCCTGTCACAGCAACTAAATCTGACAGGGATCATCAGTCAGAGTCTTTAGCAAGTCCACTTTCCCCCTTCTCCAGAGAGGAACTCATGCCATCCGCCAACTTGCTGCAGTTTGAACCTCGATCTCATCACCTTCACCACCTGAACTACAGGAGGCTTCTAGGTAATTTTTGTCCTTCCCTTGCTTCCCAATTCTGTCAAACCAGCGCTGCTTCTGTCTTACGTTCGCAAGGACGTGAAAAAGTAGATAGTCCTACAGGGGAGCAAGAAAAGTTCTTGGTTTTTTTTTTAGTTTTCCCTGTGATGGAAACATTATCACAAAGATTAGCAGAGCCAAAGAGATTAAAAAAAATGATTAAAGCTTCCAACTGCTGGCTCAATTTTTAAGTGATAAACTCTCCTGACTCTCACTAATTCAATCTTGTTGATTTGCACAAAAACTTAAGTAAAACCCATCTGAAGCTGTACTCCCACTTTTGATTTCTGACAGAACAAACCTGTGTATCTCCAATGAATACAGATCTTTTCTGAAAGCAGGTCTAAAAGTACAGGAAATTTTGAAGTCAAATGGATTATTGTTTGGTTTTATGTGTTTAGGTTTTCCTTATCTCATTTTCTGGTTTTTCACTTGTGCAGAGATGAGGCAGTGTTTGCTCCTCCAGGTTGCCCTACTCCACTTCAAGCTTTGAGAAGATCTTTCTTTGCTTTGCCTTGTCCAAATTCAGTAAAATACTAGGAGGCCTCCTCCAAAATGAAAATTATTCAAAATCAGGGCCTGCTGTTGTTTGGTTTTGTTTGATTGGGTTTTTTTTGTTTGTTTCAGTTGGAGACCAGGAGCATCACACCATTAATTTCAGTGGCCTTCCAAGCACAGATCAGTTTGTTCCTGAGTCTGCAACAGGATTGCAAATAAAAAGAATAATTTAGCTCAAGCACTGACTCCATCTTCCTTCGCAGTTTTTTACGTCACCATTTCTATTACATATTTTGATAAAGACTGGCTTTGTTGATAGCACTTACAAATGCCAAAACTATGAGCCACCAAATTACCACAACCATTGAAAAACGTTGTCCAAATAGCAGTGTAACTTGGGGGACATCAGGGAGATCTCCTTCGTAAGCTTGGAGTCAAGACCATAACTTCCAGCTGCAACACGTTAATGAAGTGCATTTTCATTGTTCTTTGCAGCTGGTTCCACACCTACTTCTAATGAGCTGATCTTAGATGCCTTGAGCCCTGCCGTGTTTATCCCAGGCAGCCAGCACGGGTTTATACTGGACCTTCATACTCAACGTATAAACCTCTGCTGCTCTTACTACAGAAAAGTCACCTGCTGAGTGGGACATAAGCTGGAAGCATCATGTTCTCTTCTTCAGTTAGAGTCAGGATAATACATTAAATAGTGACAAGTTGCACACACAGGACATCTCCGTGTACTTTTTGCAGCACACAGAAGCCAAGGTGAGCACACTGACACGTAACGCGCACAAAAGTCAAACAGCCTTAAAAGTCTAGAGCAGAGGCAGTGCTAGAGAGGGAAAAGAAAACCCTCTGAAAATCAAGATCTGACTGGGAGTGAAACTTAAAACAGATGAAGAACACTTCGGCGTGAAGTGCGGCTTTGACAGCAAGTCCGCCGTGCAGGGAAGAAAAACAGAAAACCGTTTCTCTGTGTTGAGCGGAGTAGGAGTTAAAATGATGAATAATCCTAATGAATAACCCCTGGAGGGGGGCTGTACGGTAGTAAACCAGATTTGTGTAATCGGTTCTCATTTCAGTTCTGCTGCTAGTTTAAAGAAATTGAATGAATTACTGAGATTCCTAATGAGACAAGCCTGTTTTTCTTGAGATAATTGATATCGTAGCTCACAGTAAATAATAGTGACTTTAAATATTGCCAGTGCTAAATGCTATAAAGTTTAAAGTGTTTTCATCAGTCAGGAAAGAAGGGAGCTGGGGAGGGCAGACCTCTTCTTCTATGCATAAACAAACATAAGAATTGATTGAATTCAGAACATTTGTTTTTTATGAAGAAAAAAAAAAAGTGCTAGCTAAAAATATTCTCCCCTGAAAGTTCTGTAGATCCTACAGAATAAATGTTGTAAACAAACTTTGTTCCATGACTTTGAAGTCTTCCTAACCAGTTTCCCCCAACTTATAAAAATTAGACTATTTATAAAAGTGCATAAATTGTAATTTAAGTAAAAAGCCTTGAAATTTTTATCAAAAGCATTCAAATTAGTCTCTCCCCAGGTCAGCTAATGAGTTGTCATGAGCTGGCCTCTTACTGTAGTGCACCTCCTGCAGACTAAGACAGTGAACCATGTTTTCATCAAAGGAAATGCTCATTAGTAGAGCTTTCAGAAACTGATTTGATTATAGTTTCACTTGTTAAAGTGAAATATTTTCAGCTCATTAGGATGATTACGATTCAAGGTCATCTTTTGAAGCTAGTCCTGTCAATATAAGATAAATGGGCCCTCATCTTTTTCCCTTCTTTACGTCTGTGCTTTTTAAACTCTTCTGTGCAAAAGTTCCATAGCCATAATTAATTTTTAGTTCTTCTTTTACAAAGCTGCTTAAAAAAAAAAAAAAAAGAACAAAGATTTTGGCTACCAAAAAGGCATTGAAGAACTATTAAGAGGAGGAGGAGGCTATCTTGTTTTAGAGAAATCAGAGAAAATCCTTGAAAAGTTCAGCTTTTGAAATTCAGCTATTTTCTCCTTGACCTCTTCCAAAGTTTCTAAAAAGGTACTTTGTACATATTTTTGCATGTATCTTTTAATCTCAAAAGTGTTAAACGAAACTGAAAAACCACCCAAGAAGTACTGGTGGCTTATTAGATATCTTTTCTTTTATGGCACATGATAAATTTAACACCTTTTAAAGTTTTTTTTGGTCTCGCCCTTTATATTCACCACTTAATCTCTAAGTGGTTAAAGAGCCATTTAAAGATAAAGGGAAATACTTCTAACTTCTATCCACATACTGAGAAATACTACATTTACATAGGGCTTGCAACTTGAACCCAATTGGTCAGATATTGCCTCATACATCAACTTGAGAGACGAGGTCAGGAGGCCAGTTTTTGTGACGAATATATCAGACTTGAAAGCTGTGTATTAAAATGGAAAATCAGGCCAAAAAAAAAAAAAAAAGAAAGGCAGATTTGGTCTCTCCAGTACTAGGCAAGTGTATTTAAAAGCGACATAGATTTCAGTTCCCCACGGTGACTCTGAAAGTGGCCCACCAGTCTGGATTAGTGGTACAGAGTGGGGTATGTATATACGAGTGCTGTGGATAGAGGCTGGGGAGGAGCAAGAAGTGAATTAATAGACTCCCAGATTAACTGTCAAATGATAAATGATTAATCATTTTGTCAACAAATTATCCACAATGAAGCCTTGCCTTTACACCAAAGCAGTACCAATTATACCAGTGTAATTGCATCAGGGCAACCTCCCTAGCCAGAGCACAGTAATAGAACTATTTATCCAATATGGTTTACTCCCAAAAGGGGAATACTCTTATGCAGCTTCTTTATGCTAGTGTATAGCTGCATTTATTCTTAGACTTAAACTATCATCCTTCTGATTAAAAAAAAAATAAAAATATAAACTCCCCTGTAAATGAACTATATATGTTAACACAGTTTATCCAGACTACTCACTCTCTTAGAATACCTTTTAGTAAGGGCAATTATAGAAGCTGGGTGCAGAATCAAAAAATTCCTTACACTTCTTGTTGGATACATGCCTTTCTCACTGCAGCTCCAGCTCTGTGGAGCTTCTTCCACGTCGTGATGCAGTAACAAGTAGTTATGCAATTAGTGAACTAACGAAGCTTAGCATCCTAAAGATCTATGTCTTCAGGTTGAGTTCTCAAGTTGAGTCTCTACTGATATCACAGACCTGCCTAATCTGACAGATCAATAGATCTTTTTTGTTTATTTGTTTGTTTTATATTTCTGTGTCTTTTTTTTTTTTTTTTTTTTTTT